>JAOTOM010002399.1:0-101033 GCA_034440615.1 Ashinkailepas kermadecensis
GTCTTTCAATGTGGGGCTTCCCAAGGTGAGCTGCCCATAGATCAGGACAGCCAACACATGGGTGCCTCGGGATGCAAGCAAGAGATACAACAGAATGTGATTATGCCAATACTATTATCATCCCTTCTGTATTTTCATTTTCTTTTTGCAGATAGACTACCACCAATTAGTAGAAAGGAAATTAGACCCTGGGAAAACCGTGGACAGGTAGCAAGCTAGTAGCGCCCACGGAATTCCCAGGGTCACAAGATGAAAGGTTAGGAGTAGTACAGAAAAGATGAAAGCATTCATATTTTAAGTTGGCTTATTCAATAATGTTAACTTGTATCCACCCACCTTGGCGTCCATGCTTTGGCCTGGTATGTACCTACCATGCAAAATATGCTGAACTGGTTTACTGACTTGGTCCCAACTGTTTCCCTAAATGCCATGCACATATTCCTGTCAGGTTCCTGATAAAACATGCCACCAACTGGTTTAGACATCTGAATTTAACTTGTCCAGCTAACTAGGTACCTACTTAGATGTATCTCCCAAATGAAAATGATGTAAATAAAACAATTCCTATTTTATCTGCACTCATCTTTTAGCATTTTGTGATGAATGGGGGGTAGGCAGTATCAGATGCATAATTACCTATATATGCAACCATAATTAAAGTCCCATGGGTCATGCCTGGGTACATACCTGTCTACTTGGGTAGGTACCAACCTACTTAGGTTTTCATTACATTGCAACTCACACTGGCAAAAAAGTGCCTCAACCTGCTCATGTTGATAGTAGGCACCTACCTAGATACCTAGCCTGCCTGCCTACCTACTTATTCACATTCTGCACAGTGATCAAACCAACTGAAATAACTCATACATATTTACCTAGATTAGGCAAATAGCTAAATTAACGTATCTGGATCGGGATGTTCACATACATTGACTCATACCACTACCCAGCACCCATAAAAAACCGCACGTGAGTACTGTGTCCTGTGTAATAAGCCTGACGTAAGACATGTATTAATGAAATAGAGAATGAACTGTTTGATAATCATTTTACGTGGTAACCCGTGACACTTATTACGTTTATAGAATATATATACTACATTTTCGTTGAAATAAATTGAATAACTTCGCTTATGTAACATGCAATTGTTTTTGAATGCACAGACAATTGTGCATAAAATATATATATATCCATGTTGTGTGCTTCCGAGCAGTTTTTGAGTGAGCTGTACATAGTTTCCTAAGAACAAGTTTTTTTTCCAGACACCTATTACATTACTTGACTCTGGTACATGAACATTGTCCTTATGGATAGTAAGTTGAATGGTTTTGTGAAGCAAATTGCTGCTATCATTTCAACATTAATTCTCCATTAATATTCCCCATATTCCAGTGGCGCAACCAGGATTTCAGTTCGGGGGGGGGCAGGGTTGGAGAGCGGGCCCCCTCGCAAGCGGGCCCCCTCATGTTTTTAAAAAGTCTGCGGAAAACATGCACTTACTTTTGAGCGGGCCCCTATGTTTGTAAAACTTCCCAGAAATAAAAGCACTTTTCGAAGCGGGCCCCTGGTTCAAGACAGGGCCCCAGGTTGAAGCGGGCCCCTGGTTCTAAGCGGGCTATTGGTTCAATGCGGGCCCCTGAATCAAAATGGGCCCCGGTTCGAGGCGGGCCCTGGCTAAAACGGGCCCTCAGATTTTCAGTTGGTTCAAAGGGCTCCTGATTCGAGCCACAGATCCGCTTCGCGGGCCCCTAGCCAGGGCTCTGAGTAGGGTGGTCCACTCCGAGCCCCCAACAAATTTCGGGGGCCATGGCCCCTTGCCCCCCCCCCCTGGTTGCGCTACTGCCATATTCCCCATTAATTGCTAGGCACCTCCGGTCTAGCCATGTAGTCGTCCGAGTCAGGTTGAGAGGGAAGGCAAGCATATTGTTGTACTACGTTTGTTGAACTACCTTGTTACGTAGGCCCTACAACTAGGTTCTGATATCTACCTACCTTGGAAAATAAAATATTCAACCCATTCTTGAATATAATCTCAGATGACCTTGTTCTTACGTATTCTCATTTTGAACGCGTTCGGGAGAATTGTAATTTCTATGATGTTCAAGATATCAGTAGACAAGTTGAAATGGGTCCTTACTTCAACTTAGAAAGAAACGTAGATATTCTCCATTTGAATGCAAGGTCCATAGTAAGTACATTTGATGGCCTCAATATCTTCCTAAGCCAACTGAGTCTCAAATGGAGCTTTATATGTATTTCTGAAACCTGGCTATCAAAAGAAAATGAACAGAAATTTAACTTAGGTGATGAAGATTATGAACTATTCTACAAAAGCAGGGAACACAAAATTGGGGGAGGGTCCGCAATCTTTTCCTTGAAATATCTAAAAGCAAAACAGGTCTATCCATTTAATTTCGTTGCTGCTGAAGCTGAAGGTGCTTTTCTCCAAGTAGAATTTAGTAAGAAACAAACTATCTTGATATGCCAGATCTATCATGCACCTGGCTATCATGCACAATTTTTGTCGGAATTTGAAGAGTACTTAACAAGAATAAACCATTTGATCGTGCCTACCTACCTCATTGAAGATTTAAATGCTGACCTGTTATCAATTCCAAATGACCACTTTGTGGACTCATTTTTCATGTCTATGTGCTCTCATGGTTTTCTTCCTCTAATATCAAAGGCAACTCGTGTATGTGATTAATCATGCACATTAATTGACAATATGTTCTGTAATGATGTATCAAAGATAAAACAGACTGGCATCATTAAATCTGATTTCACTGATCACTTCTCTATTTTTACAACATCATAATTTACAGTTCAAAAACCAATCAATGCAAAAAGAACAAAAACTACCTTTGACTTTCACAAGATGGACAGTCTGAGGGATCATCTGACCAATGAACTTCAGGGAATTTTTGATGAAAATGATCCTGAAGAAGCATGTAGCAGCTTCATTAATGCATATACAAGTGGAATTGATAAATTTACATATACTCAAGTCTTATCAAGAAACAGCCTCCATAACAGCCTCCATAAAACCATTTATTTCACCTGCAATATTATATTCAATCAATCAAAAGCAAATGTGATTTCATCACAAACTTAAATATCAAACTGCTGAAAGCAATACAAATATAACAAGTATAAAAATACACTGATTGGAATAATTCGAAAGGCAAAAATACTTTATTATGAGGCTGAATTTGACAAACATCAAAATAATCCAAAAGAAACATGGAAAATGCTTCACCAGATACTGAGGCAAACTCCTTCCAAACATAATATCCCTGAAAAAATGAACACAGATACAGACATCACTAGAAAATGATGCAGCTATAGCTGAAGGGTTCAATAAATACTTCACAGAAATTGCACCAAAATTGAGGGAACAGATTCCTCAAAACAACGCCTATGCTTTATAATACATACATACGTACCCAGATATACCAATGGCACTATTAGCAGTAACAGAAAACAATTTAGATACAGTGATTGCTTCTTTGAAAAATGTTGGGTCAGGAATTGATGGAATAAATTATGGGATATTTAAACAATCATATAGGTCAATATTACCACTCTTAACCCATGCCATTAACCTATGCCTGAATAGTGGGATCTTCCCCAAGCCATTTAAAATAGCTGTTGTCAAGCCAATCTACAAAAAGGTGACCCAGCAACATTTTGTAACTACCGACCAATTAGTATTTTTCCATATATGTGAAAAATATTAGAAAAGATCATCTACAGCCAACTCTTGGAACATTTCACACTACACAACCTACTTTTTGATAAACAATTCGGTTTCAGAAAAGATAGGTCGACATATATGCCTCTTCTTTTAATACAGGGCTTGATCACCATAGGATTTGAAAATAATGGATATGTTCTTGGAATTTACCTTGATTTGAGAAAGGCATTTAATACTGTTGACAAGGAAATACTATGTGCAAAAATGGAAAAATGTGGTGTGAAGGGAAATGCAATTCAAATGTTACAGTCATATCTATCAGGAAGAATGCAAGCTACCACAATCAATAACAGCACCTCTGCTTTCAGAAAAATTGAAATGGGTGTACCACAAGGCTTAATTCTAGGCCCCTTACTCTTTATAATATACATAAATGATCTTGTAAACTTGCATGTAGAATGCCAGACATTTCTATATGCTGATGGCACAACTATTTGTTTTTTTTTCTCAAAAGCACTGACCCTAAAGAGCTTCAAAACAAGACAAAAAATTCCTTGCCAAAAATCTCACAATGTCTGCATTCGAATCTTTTGTCATTAAATGAATATAAAACTGTATATCAGCTGTATAACAATCGCAAAACCAATATTGATATTGAGATCAAATTTAATGGGATTGCTATTTTGCATCAAAATCCAGTGAAGTACCATGGTGAAGTACCATACATAGATGAAAATGTGAAATTTGCATCCCGTATCAGCAGTGTCTCAAACATAATAAGTCGTAACATAGGAATGATATAAAAAAAAAAAAATATACTGAGCAAAAATCACCTCCTAAAATTGTATAATGCATCAATTATCCTATATATAAATTATTGCTGTTTTCTCTGGGGTATAAACTATGCTAATCAGACACACAAATTATCCTTGCTTCAGAAAAGAATGATGCGCATTATTGAGGGTGTATTTCCCACTCAGAGTGCAAACCCTATCTTTAAGAAATACAAAATTTTAAAAGTCCAAGATATAGCAAAACTTCAGATGTTCCTTATTATACAAAAATTCAGTTATCATCACCTGCCTCATTCTATTAGACTTCTTTTCACGGTATCTCTGAATACCCCATATTCCACAAGGTTACAAAACCACTTCCAACACTGCTATTCAAACACAAATTATCGTCTCTTCACCATTGAATGTTTTGGACCTAAGCTTTGGAATATTATCATAGCAGAACATTTCCTGCACACAGAGATACCAAATACTATGACTGGTCTAAAAAATCACTTTAAGACATACTTCTTGAGCAAATACTAAATGACTTATGCATTCACTCTGTCTGTTGAATACCAGTGGAATACACATGTGTATGTATGGGTGTGTGTGTGCGTGTGTGTGTGTGTGTGTGTTTGTGTGTATTGTGTATGTGTGTGTGTGTGTGTGTGTGTGTGTGTGTGTGTGTGTGTGTGTGTGTGTGTGTGTGTGTCTGTGTGTGTGTGTGCTTAACCATATATAGAAGCTCAAAAACACCCAACCATAGTTCCTCCCACATTCCACCCAGCAACAAGCTTATGCTTAGCTGGATGGAGTTGTGGGAGGAGCCTAAGTAAAAAAAAAAACATTTTAAATTAGGAGTGCTCACTACCATCTCGTCACAAACCGTTTGACAAACTAACATTATAGTTTAGGCCTTAACTTCTTTTGGGATGGATCTAGGGTCAGTCATATGCCTCCTTTGGGCATGACTACTTACAGCATTCTTTATTACTAGTTTCATTGCTCTAACACTGGGTGCTTTTATGCTTCTATATTTGTGTTCCATCTCTTAGCTGTGAGTGCTGCGACTTTACTGTTTATTTTATGGTGTTAACGTAAGGTGCTTGCAGTCGTTGGGTAAGGGGACTCACTCCTGGTCACCTGATCTTGGGTGGCGGACCGTTAAAAAAAAGTATTTTGGGGAGCTAGGGGTGGCGGGGGGGGGCGGCACTTGGCTGCACCTGCCGTGGCAAGGATCCAAGAACAACGTAAAGTGCTGAGCAAAACACAACGTAACTACCTATATTACCTATACCCCTAAAACACCCGTAATTACCTATATTACCTATATTACCTAAAACACAACGTAATTATTATATTACCTAATCGTATTTCGAATAATGTAAATCCCGTAGCTTCGCAGATACCAGCTCCTCAAAAAGCCTCATCATCGACTGGGCACCGCCAGCTCGGGTATCTCGTACGCTGAAAAAGGTATCCGATAGCCCACGTTAAGCCCATTCTGCTGCGTCCTCCCTCGCAACTAACACGGTTTGTTGTGTCTTGCTTATGTTCGCACCGTTGCCGACGAAGCCATCACCACTACCTGCTACATGACATGTTTTCGTTTACAATCTCTTGGCAACATCTATTCATCGTGTGAGCACACTACAGCACAGCACAGCACACGGACCATCAGCCAGCCAGCTGCCAGAGGGCATCGCTGGTGCAAAATAAGCAAGCATCTCCCTCGATAGTGTTAGTCTTCTCTCGCTCGCATGTGTCACATGAGCCTGCACTCGTCGACGGGAAATCCTCAGTGACCGTACATCAGGTTCGAAAACAATGGCTACACACATCGCGTATGGTGGAAAATAGAAATAATGCGGTAAGCAGCGTGGGCTCTATACGGCACCCACTGGCAGTCCTTTCGACATATTGAGCGGCTGCCGCTGACTGGGATCCGTGTATGGTGCAGCCGGGCTGATAACGAAGCTGAGCTGTACGCCGGCGCGGCGCCGAACTAATCAGACGCAGGTCTGGCGCCGGCTCTGGGCTGTAAACACTGCAGTGCTTACCTACTCGTATTTCGAATAAATGTAAACTCCATAGCTACCCAGACACCACCTCCTACGCCTTTCCAGTACACTGCACAGGCTCCGGACTGGGCGACCGGCGTTGGGCTGTAAACGCTGGACAGGCCCCGGACTGCGGACGGCTGGCGACGGCTGGGGCGGTGCAATCAACACAGAAGCAGATAACGAACGCCTGCGGTGCGGCGACATCAACGGCGACCGCACAGGCACCTTCGCAGGCATTGAGAGGCGACGGTGGCCGCGCTGTGCGAGCAGCCGACCGGCGCTGACATGCCACCCGCGCCACCGTACCCGGTGCTCATGCTCAGCAGGTGCACCACAGCCTCACACTAGCGGATTTGCTCGGCGATCCAGCAGCGCACGGGCGGCGCGTCCAGGATGCGCGGCAGCGTCGGCGTGTATGATGGCTTCCCGACGCGCGCGCCCCAGGGAGAACACATTACCAAAGTACCACACGTAACACACAGACTTCCCTCTCAACGGTAGAAGTTCTGGAAGAACCCTCTCTTCTTGCATGTTCGAGGGTCCGGAAGCCGATCGTGCCTCGCCTTCTTGGCTATATGCTTGTCCATTACTGGGCGGGGATCGAACGACGCAGTTCCCGCACTGCTGATGCTGATAGTCAGTCTGTCGTTCACCGTGTCGTTTGCCATACTCATGCAGTGCCCTGACTTGATGCTGTTGTAGTGTGACATTGCTCACTTTATGGCCATACTGTGCGGCATAACGCATATGAAGGCTGACAGTAGCCGTTTCAGCACGCCTGTAGCCGTTCCCTGCAGCACCACCAGCTTTGCACTTGCGTTTTCATGTTCTCGCTTAGAGAGCTGGATGGCAAGCCACTGGACGCAAACTTCACTGGCGAACTGCGCCGCGTTCTCCTCGTCAAACAGGTAGTTTGGGGGCATGGCCAAGATGCTCCCTAGATCCACCAGTTCAACTGGCTTCCAGTCATTGCTCAAAGCATGGGCGTTGTTTTGCATACTTTCGAGGGGGAAAGTGCCCCTCAAAGTTGGCCTTGCCACCAATAATTCCAACTTTTAAGAGGGACCATGTAGAGAGCGCCCCCCCCCCCCATTTGCAGAGGCCCAAGTGGATTGCCGTTTCGGCCTACCGATTGTCACTCGTCACTCGTGTCATGCGGCCTTGCTAGCGTCGGCCTGCTCCTCGGTGTTGTGCATACACATCTAGAAGATGAAGATCATGTTTTTTGTGATACCATCATTAATAGTCCCAATTGCTCGCTTTGTAGCATGCATACTTCACAGAAACATTTCACATTTTACCTTCCTTATCGCTTTGACCTCACTATAAGTGCTGCCAATTTATTACCATTTTTTTCTTCTTGAAAACAATGCACCGTTCCATGGAAAACAATCACTTCCGTTAATAAAACTATAATAACGTTCTCTTTTTCCCTCTTTTTTTCTCCACCGAATCACCCACTGACTAGGTGGGATTTTTCGTTCCACTAGGTGGGATTTCACGGCACTAGGTGGGACGAATCCCACCTAGTTAACATGTTAGAGGAGGCCCTGATGCAAGGCACGGTCAATCTTGGAAAGCTTGCCCGCTTATCTGTCTGGACGTCCTGCTTGACCATGATCCAGTTAAGTCGCGATATTTTCCGCCTCCCTAGCGTGTCGGGTCCGGCCCGTCTGGCGAGTGTGGCCTGGGTCTGGTTAGTCTAGTCAAGGCCCGCCTGTTTTTCCAATGCCCAGCATGTTCAGCCTGCGCAGTTCGTCCCGGCGTTCCGGTCTCACCTGCCTGTCCAACCTGTCCGGTCTGCTTGCCTGGCTGACCTATATGATCCGTCGGTGTTTGGCTTCGCCCACTCCGGAGCAGTGGTGTAGTTTCGCGTGTTTTTTTTTCGGAGGGTACTTGCCCTTGTTCGATACTTCGCACTACCTTCCAGCATCTGAGTGAACCTCGCTGGAAAGCGAACCCTTTTATCAACTCTCCTCGCGGGTGTTTGAGTGTCCCCCAACAAAATGCAGGAAAGGGATTCCAGGCCCATAGGATTGGCTTCACCACTTCTTAAATCCTGTTGAACGGTTCTGAGCCTTTAAATTGTCGGAGCTAATTTTCTGTTTGTACCCTTACGGAACCACTAACTCACCAGCGGAAAAAAGTAATATATATGAATGCGAGTTGGGCAAACAAGAAATGTCGATTAAGGTCATTCATCTTTCCTTACGGGTAGTTAATACACTCTTTTTTTTCAGATCATAGCGTATTTTTTTAACCCCTTGGAATGGAGGAGATGCGCCACATGTCCCGACACACAATAGACGAAATTAGGGCGGGTGTCTACACCTACATTTCATAGGGGGGCTTATAATGCCCCCACCCGGAGACGGGGTGTGATAATTTGACCGGGAAGACTGGGCGCGTTAACATGGGACACCATGGGGTGGGCCCCGCCCACCAAATTGGCAGCACACATGGCCTTCATGCACTGGGCCCCTCCAATATATCTCTTGGCGTGCCTGGCGAGCCACTCGCCAATGCCACATTATTTACCTCTTGTCCAGGGGCGAATCCTGTTCGACTAATCAATCTGGCTCTTTTTTAACAACCGAGAGGTCTCATTGAGAGGAAGATCAACAGCAGCCAGATGGTGCCATGACAACGCAGCATGGGTACGTCACAAATCAGCATTGAAGTGTAGGGTACACCGTGACCGAAATCCTTGACCACAAAAATGGTGCGTTGATGGTAGATCACATATTGAGATAAATAATACCCGTTTAGACATTGGAGATGTCCAAATTAATGTAGGTACAAAAGGTCAACATGGGCCTCGGTTTTACATGTACATCACACACTGGGTCCTCGAAATACACGATAATCTGCCCAGTTCACACAACTGGACCTCTGTTGTCACTCGGACCTCGTAAGTACAACCCGTCATAAACATACTTTCTAATTTATCGTGCCATACAACATTTGGTAACGGTTTAGTACCATGTGGCAATGATGTGCTTCCGTCATAGCGTTCCATCACACCTAGAAATGGTGGTCCCCGAATATGACCGTACGGTCATGTAGCTCGCTTTTCACGGCTCAAAGACTGTGTGTGTGTGTTGGTGTGTGTGTGTTTGTGCGTGCGTGCGTGCGTGTGTGTGTGTGTGTGTGTGTGTGTTTGTTTGTGTGTGTAGGTGTTGGTCAAACTCTCTAGTCCGGGTCCGATGCCCGCTGCACCTCCACCACATCGTCCTGCACCAGATACGCTATCACGCTGGCAAGCTTAACAAATCCAGGTGAACTATTGATGCAATCCTCGGTATCAATAAATGCGGCCTCTACAGCCTTCCTTCTAAATTTGTCCTTCAATTGGGTTATTTCACAGGCACCATCCCATCGCGGAAGGTGCCCCTCCTTCTCCCCGTGAACTACCAAAGCGCTCGACATCCTGCGATATGTAAGATCGGCCCTGTGTTCCTGGACACGTTGTTGAAGAAAACGCCCTGTCTCACCAATATAAGCCTTTCCAGGGTATGGGATCCTGTATGCCACAGAACGACGTCTGCTCTCACTAGGTTTAGGTATCGGTGCCCTGACTACTAAGTCCCTGATTTTTCGTCCTGGCGATTCCACTAACCTTATCCCCCCCCCCCCCATGAACTTGGACATGTTTGCCGCGGTGTGGGAAGGAGGCACCACTATAAACTGATTATTCCCCAATTCGCGCGTCCTGCTACCCCTCCTATGGATAACTAGAGCTTTCTCCTTCAGTCCTACGAGTATATCAAGAGGATATTTCAGCTTTCTAAGCGCATCTATCAGAACATTGATCTCCCCAATGAGGCGATCGGGGGAGCAAATCCTGTAGGCCCGCAGGAAGAAGCCTATGACCACCCCTCTCTTTGACCTCATGGAATGCCTTGAAAAGAAGTGTAGGATATCGTTCCTATTCGTTGGCTTACGGTAGACACTAAAAAGAAGTTCTTCATCAGTCCTATCTAACAGCATGTCCAAAAATGGAAGCTTTCGGTTCTGTTCCGTCTCAGTGGTGAACTGTATGTGTGGATTGATGTTGTTTAGTGTGTTCACGAGTGCATCTAGGTCAACATGCTGTGGTAACATTACGAAACAGTCATCGACATACCGGACCCAGAAACACTCGCTACCAACTATTGGGCGGAAGTAGTCAACCTCTAGCACCTCCATGAACAGGTTGGCTAATACAGCGCTCAGCGGAGAGACCATTGCCAAACCTTCTATCTGCCTAAATTCTGCACCCTCGAACTAAAACGCACCGAATCTAACACAATGCTCAACTAGCTGGATGAAATCCCTTCTCGGCAAGGGCGACGCGTCATTATCAGCGAAGTCCAGCACCCGTTTGACTGCGTCCATTGCCCCGGTAATCGGCACATTTGTAAACAACGATTTCACGTCCAAGCTGGCCATCTTCTTCCCCCCCCTCCAACATATATTTGCTTAACTGTTTCCAAAAAGTCCCCGGAATTTTTGACATGACTGTCACTGATTATTCCTGGGAGCCCGATAAAGGTTTTGCAAGCACATTCGCTAGACCATGTGGGGCGCTGCCTATCCCCGATGTGACAGGACGCATAGGGACCCCTGGCTTATGCGTCTTAGGCAGGCCTCGCATCTGGGGTGACCTAGGATTCTCGTCGAGAAGAAACAGTAAACCCTTACCCTTTGATGACCTCTTCAGAATCCGTCTGACCGTTTTATTAAATTTATCAGACTCCTTTTTACAGACCCAACACTCATCGTCTGATAGGTATTCGCGTCCGAGAGAAGATTTTGCATTTTGGTAGTGTAGTCCTCCGAATTCATAACTACAACGCCGCCACCTTTGTCCGAGCTCGTGATCACAATATCCTTGTTCCGCTTGAGCTCGATCAGAGCAGTCACATATTTTCTCGGTAAAGTTGATGGTGAGATGTCTGCAACCGCAAACATACACGCCGCCACACCTTGCTTAAATCCTTTATCCACATCAGTGTCACGGGTAAGATAATTAGATTGAATCACACTAAGTAAATCCGTGTTATTTTTGCCGGTAGAGAATTTTAACCCCAGGGATAAGACCTGTAATTCTATATCTGAAAGCTGTCGGTGAGAAAGGTTCGTCACTAATGCTCGACTTCCAGCATCATTCCAAGAGCTGCTGCCACACAAGCGCTTAAGTTTCGCCTCTAATGAGTCTCTATGTCTTCTCGATTAATTGTTTGGGTGTACTCTTTCGAATTCTGACAGGTCTATATTCGTCATTTCACATTTCGAAGCTTTATATCTAGCCATCATATCTGCCACTGCATTCTCCAGATATGCCTTCGCCATCTCCGGGAATGGGTGCTTGTCCGTCCGTAGGTGACGGGGAGCAGACGTCGGGAGCACCTGTTCTCTTATGCATTCCCTTATTATATATATATATATATATATATATATATATATATATATATATATATATATATATATATATATATATCGGCGTCATCGCAAATATTGAATTGTGGAAAAGACGCCCGTCCAGAACGGCTGAGTGCACCTCCCTCTCGCTCAATGGATTTTTAGCCAATGGCGTCCACCACGATCAAAGTTCCTGGATCCGCCCCTGCGCTGGATCTGCCCCTGTTTGCGCCATCTTACAAGGCAATCTGACGGTAAGCTCCGAAGTCAGGAGGGGGGGGGGGGGCGGAAGCGGTCCCGCACTGACATCAGCCCAAAGTTGGTAGAGGAGTAGAGGACGATATTAGGTAATAATAGTATATAATAATATATAATAATAATAATAGATGATAATGGAGTAGGTAATAGATAATAATAGAGAGGGTGGGTTGGTCTGCTCGACAGATCACATCAGCTGCCGTTGGTTGCCTCCCCTTCCCCAGAAGAGGTGAACCTCATTGCCGGGGATACTGCAGTCTGACACCCCGCTGTGACCCCAGATGATAAATGATCACTGCAGGTGTCGTAATCGAACATGGTGCCGACCCACGTATAATATACATAGTTTTATCTTCTGCGCCGGCCCTTCTCGAACTAATGGACAACGTAACTTTGATTAATGATCAATAACATGCGAAGGCCATTTCAGTTTGTGATCAAACCGACAGCTTTTTATTGCCATCTTTTTATTGTCATCATAAGAATTAAGAAGGCAGAACTAGCACCTGTTGGTGGCGAAGATGACATGACATGACATGACATGACATGACATGACATGAATGGCATGACATGGCATGGCATTACATTACATTACATGGCATGACATGACATTACATTACATGGCATGGCATGACATGACATGACATGACATGACATAACATATCATGACATGACATGACATGACATGACATGTCATGACATGATATGACATGGCATGACATGACATGACATAGCATGACATGACATGACACGGCATGACATGACATGGCATGACATAGCATGACATGACATGACATAACATAGCATGACATGACATGACATGACATGACATGACATGACATGACATGACATGCCATGACATGACATGACATGACATGACGTGACATAACATGACATGACATCACATGACATGACATAGCATGACATGACATGACATGACATGACATGACATGACATGACATGACATGACATGACATGACATGACATGACATGACATGACATAGCATGACATGACATGACATGCCATGACATGCCATGACATGACATGACATGACATGACATGACATGACATGACATGACATAGCATGACATGACATGACATGACATGACATGACATGACATGACATGACATGACATGACATGACATGACATGACGTGACCGCCTGATGTGCCTTCAGCTGATAGTTCTGGCGGAAATAGTGGCCATTTCACCATTGCTTGGTTGGAAGTACTATCACGGGTGTTGATTTCTGAATATTAAATGGGGGGGGAAACAATACATGAGGGCAATGGGCAAATCCAAATGGATTGGAGAAGAGGCACACCCTATAGGGTCTCATGTTAAAAGTTAAAATTATTGGGAGGGGAGGACAAAGCCAACATTAAGGGGGCACTCGTACCTCAAAAGTATACAAAACAATACCACTGAATATTATGCTTATTGAGCAATCCCCAAAAACGTTCGGTTAGGTGAATAACAAGTATTGTTGATCAGTTAGAGAAGTGGATTTCGTGCGGTTGTCTTGGATGTTCGCACCATGGCTTTTTCTGATGTGATTCTGGGCGGTAAGGTAGAATATCGCACAGGTTGGTGGTGTTTTTCGAACATAAAATGTCACTCTCATTGGCATTCCACCAGGCTTTAGATTCTTAATAAGCATACGTGCATCGTAAAATAATCGTGACACATGTGTTCTTCAACCATCACCGAAAGCACCTCGGATGGTTTAAGTATGCATCATATGGGCACATATCTGAAGTACAGCTACGGTTAGGGCACGTTCCACGTAACCTGACCCTGCACGCAGCTTCCGGAAAGCAGGATATGAGTTCTGGATTTGAGCGGGCCACTTCTGACGCATGGCACAAGCGTACCATAAAACACCCGCACTGACGACAACGTACCATAAAACACCCGCACTGACGACAACGTACCATAAAACACCCGCACTGACGACAACGTACCATAAAACACCCGCACTGACGACAACGTACCATAAAACACCCGCACTGACGACAACGGGTGTCAACTATCAGGTAGCTGGCTTGTTATCGGGTACATGCAGGCTATTTTTTATCGCATCCTCTTCGTTCTGAAAATGTCGAGAATATGGGATACAAATTTTGCAAGAATGGTAATACGGGGTAGCCAGGATAGTGTGGGCGAGCCGGCAGCGGGCAGCGTCACGAGCGGACACACCCGTGACGGGTGTGTGAAAGGCTTCAGCGAACAGGCGAGTGCGGGCTGGCCGGCCCGGACCGGACCGGGCCGGCCAGTTCCGCGTAGGATCAGGCCACGTAGGCTGGCTCAGCGTTGCACACTCGACTCGGCCAACTCGTCTCCGCTCCTGCCCCTCCCCGCCGCATTGCCGGTGTGCAGAGCTGCTTTTTATCTCTCTTCTTTGTTTCGTTTTGCGGAGGCGGTACCATCTGCTGGAGACGAACAGCGGCTTGGCCTGCGCACCCTCGAACGTGACGTTGCGGACCGAGTGGCAGGGTTGCGCCACCGGCAGACGCCGGCCGATGCTGCCTCGCTGGTCTTCGGGCAGCCTAGCTGGAACTGTTCGGTAGTGGAAAGTACGCGAAGCGACACATTAATTCATCGTAAACGCTGGTTCTTTAGAAGTTCCGTCTCTGGAGGCCAATCGTCTGCCGACAGGTTTATCCTGCGTGCGTGTGCAACGTGCGCATGCCACAGCCGGAACCTCCATCGTGCAAGCGTAGGCCTGAATTTGGTCTGTTCAGTTCTGTATTTGAAGTTGGGCTGCATTATGCAAGTGCCCTTCATGTATGGATAATGGTATTCTTTTAGGGGTGCCTGTGCAGCACTGAAGTCCGCCAAGCACCCTGAAGGGTAACGTAAAACGCTAGGGGAATGCAAGCTTGCAAGTATTAAATGCCTATTGTAATCAATGCAAGAGCACCCCTGAAAATGTATGCAACTCTCCGCCAATGGTGTCCGTTAGTGTATCGCGATGTAGCTCTGAATCCAGCACCGTTGCGAATGCACTTATCCTTCGTCTGTGCAAACTATTTTTGCGCCGGAATCACACCCGGATCTGAACCTAGAACGAACCTAGATCCTTTTGGTCAGCCTGGAACACTGCTTTGATTTATTTAATGGTCGAATACAAAATTCATTTCATAGAAGTTCCTCATATTGCCATGCCTCCAAACGCACAGGCACCTTTTTATTTAGTTGCTTTTTCTTGTCATAGGAGGAGCCTAGATTTCGAGAATTCTGCAGATGTACGTTAATTTTGCCTAAAATGGCTCCTTGTGAGCTTGGCCAAATCAGGGACGTAGCCAGGAATTGTCCAGGGGTCGGGCTCAATCAGGGACGTAGCCAGGAATTGTCCAGGGGGGGGGGCTCAATCAGGAACGTAGCCAGAAATTGTTATTATTCAGTTATTCCTGTAACAATGGCATTGACATTAATTTGTAGTTAATTTATATTGAAGATAATTATATTACATTTCCATTTATTTCCATTTATACTTGTAGCTTTTATCATGACAGCAACACCATCAGCAAATAAATAGAATGTTCCATCTGAAAAATTACCTAAATCATTTATGTATATAAAGAAGAGCAATGGACGAAGTCCTTTTATGTATATTTCACTGAGTTGTTCCAATTTTACTTCCATTTCATTTGGACTCTGATCAATATCCGATCCTCCACATGATTTTCATTCTGGGAGATCCTGCTTAAATTACAAATTGGAGTTCATAGAGTACGTAACTAGAGAAGTTGTGTACTTAGTTATTTAGTTACTTAGATTTTAGCAAAGCTTTTGTTAAAGCTGCACACAAACGTCTAACATATCAACTAGAGTTACTTATACTTTTACAAAGCTTTTGTAAAAGTTCCACACAATCCTCTAATACATCAACTAGAGGAGCTCAGGTTTGATGGAAAAGTTATAGGTTGCATTGGAGCATGGTTAAGGGGACGGAAACAAGTGAAGGGCTTCTAGTTCGACGGAGGGGCCCCAGATAGTTGGAAGGGCCCCCGGGCTGACGGAGACGGCCCCGAGCCAATATGAAGGACCCCTGGGCTGTCGGCGGAGCCCAAGCCGAAGAAAGGGCCCTTGACCGGATGGACAGGGCCAAATCGTTTGAGAAGGGGCCTTCGACTTGCCGGAAAAGGCCCTGGATCATCAAAGAAGGCTCCTGAGACGACGGAGGAGGGTCCTAGTTCGATCTCCTGGCATCTCAATGTGGCGCTCTAGGTGCTAGGAGTGTGGTACTCGAGATGCCAGGAGTGTGGTTCTTACGATGCACTTACGCAGGGCCTCCTCTAACATGTTAACTAGGTGGGATGCGTCCCACCTAGTGCCGTGAAATCCCACCTAGGGGAGTGAAGAATCCCACCTAGTGTAGTTAAAAATCCCACCTAGTGGAGTTAAAAATCCCACCTAGTGGAGTTAAAAATCCCACCTAGTCAAAGTGAGTTTCAATGGAGAAAGCAACCAAAAACAAATGTTAGCATAGTTCCGGTAGCGGAAGTGATCTTTCCTTGGAATGGTGCATTTTTATCACAAATAAAAAAATGGTAGCAAGTTGACAGCACTTATACTGAGGTCAAAGCGGCGAGGAAGGCTTTAATGTGAAATGCTTCGGTGAAAATTTTATGCTACAAAGCCAGCAATTGGGTCCATTAACGGTGGTATCACAAAAAACATGACCTATTAGTCTTGTACACGCAACACAGAGGAGCAGGGCGACGCGAGCCAGGCCGCATGACACGAATGACGAGAGCTATACATTCCTTTACGGTCTTTTCTTAGATTTTGTTAAAATGAAGAGACAGATGAAGCTAGTTGCCTTTGTAAAGAAGGCAAGGTGTGCTACGTGGTGGAATGTTCATCGGTTTTTTCTCCTCAGGCGATACTACCCACTTTCCCCGGGAAAACGCTGTGCTCCCCCCCCCACTGAGAGGTTGTGGGGCCCCCAAGAACCGCGCGAGGGTTCAGAAGAGATTGCGCCGGATCCCCTAAAAAAATCGCTGGGGGCACCACAATTCGCTCCGTGGTCCTGGAAATACGTCGAGGGCCCAAAAAGTCGCGGGACCTCAAAATGTCGCCGGGGCATCAAAATCGCACTGAAGCCCATGAAAATCACATTGGGGCCAAAAATAGCACTCAATGACCACTAAGCAGGACGGTGGGTCTCAAAATGTGGGACCGGGCCCCCAAGGAGTCTGACCGGGGCCCCTGAAAAAATCACGTTGGGTGTTGATTCGAAGGCCACTAAAACTTGCGCTAGGGATCCCAGCAAATGACACCGGGGTCCAAAAAATCGTACTTGGACCACACAAAGTCACGTCGCAGCCCTTGAGAATCACACTGGTGGCCCAGAAGGTCGCGTCGGGGCCCCCAAAAAAGTCGCAGCTGCCTCCCGAAAATGAATTCTTACCCGGAATATCACTCTGCGGTCTCGCAAATCACAAATCTCACCAATGCCCAACCAAAAAAACCGTCGGGACCCGGAAAAGAAGCGTGCCCAGCCACGGAAAAAATCACATCTGGAGCCCGAACAATCGTACCGCGTCCCCAAAATATCTCGCAGGGGGCTTTAATGATGGAACTCTACAACTAAAAATCACACCGTGTCACTACCGAATCGACCCGAGCACCGGAATATTAAGAGGAGGTCCCGAAATAAAATTATCCGCTGGGTCTTTCTACTCTGAAGGGTGCCATCGGCTGAAAAAAAAATCGTTGAACAGCCGCAGTGACGTACCAAGGGGAAAAATGCCCCCTTCCATCCTCAGAGGGATAGGCTCCCAAGAATCGTGCCGGTGTCCCACAAAAATCGCGCTGGGGCCCCAAGAATTCGCATCTGGCCCTCGGAAGTCGCGTAGAGGGCTCTAAAAAATGAAGCGGGCACCAGAAAACACGCACAGGGGTAGAACAATATGCACCGGGGCTCGCCAAAATCGCACTGGGACCCAGCTAAGTACAACGCGCTCAGCGAACTTCCAGCGACCCTCCCCCCCACACACACAAATATCGCGTTCGGGACCCAACATCTTCGTCGGTAGTCCCAAAATGTGTCGCGCTTAAAATACTCCTGCTGGGGCTCCCAAAAAATGGCGTTGAGTGCACTAAATAAACACAACTTGGCCCAAAAAATCGCATCTGGACCCGAAAAGATAAATCCTGCAAAATAAGGAGGGATAAAAAATGTCCGGGCCAGGAAAATGACTCTGGAGCTCCAAACATAGCAAAGTGCCTTCAAAAATCGCGTACAGCCGCGAAAAAAAACGCATCGGAGCTCGAAAAATCCCGGCGGGACGCAAATATGGCGCAAATATGGCGCCGGGTGTGCGAGAAAATCAGACCGATATTTTGACTTTAAGCAAATTTAGAAGAGGTCCCAAAAACCGAGTCGAGCGCAGAGAACTGCCATCGGGCCCCCAGAACCACGCACCTAGGCATGCAAAGTTGCGCCGGAACCAAAAAGTCGTGCTGGAGCCCCACAAATGTGCATCAAAAGCCCTAAATAAACACAGCAGGACCCTAAGAGCACAGCGGGAGGCCGAAAAGGCAACGGGCCCTCCAAAGCGCACCGAGTCTCGCAAAAAGCGCGAGAGCCTTCAAACATATACTGCATCCTTAAATAATAACAAACTGGGAGCCCTAAGTCATAAAGTCATAAAGTCATAGTGTTAAGGCTTAAGAGCCACAGGGGCTCATCTGGGTTAAGCCTATCTAGAAATGATACTATAAATGTACATATCCTCACCCCAATCAATCCCTTATCTCAAGTTCCTAGGGAGCTATATATCCCAGCCTATCTAGCACCATTCACCTGATATTGTATAACACACTCAACAATTACAAACTCCTCCAATCATACCCATTGTGCTACCATAGCCAATCTCATCAGCATCACATCCCGAAGGAAGGTGCTGAATCCACTGCTAGGCACACCTTACATAAAGTTATAAAGCGCTCAGACCCAATAAGAGACCTAAGGGCCCATCCAGCCAAGTCTGCAAATGCAAGATACGATAAGCCTGGCAAGAAGACCCACCCCAACCATCACCACATCCTGAAGAATCCATCCACCAATATCCCACACACCTACCAATGCCTATCTACCCTAGCTATCCAGCCCTATTCCCCTGATCCCTCTTAACACATGTGGATTGAATGCCTTATCAATAATTTTCAAACTGCATCCATGCCTGCTTAAAGGGGTCTGTGTCGTGCACACTTACTTAGCATAAATCTCACCCCATCCATCACAAATTAGAACTCAAAACTAAGATTTTCCTGTCTAAAAAATGTGTCCACCCTACTTTTAAATACATTCAATGAGGAACTCCCCACAATATCAGCAGGCAGCCCATTCCACTGATCAACAACCCTTTGACTGAAGACCTGTTGTCGCTTAACTGTCCTACACCTCAACTTGTATAACCTGAATTGATGACCCCTATGTGATACTCTAACTGAAGAGCGCCATTCAAATTGACCTGATCTAGTCCTTTAACAATTTTGTACATTTCAATCATGTCCCCCCTTAATCTCCTATACTTAAGTGAGTACATATCTAATGCCACAAGCCTATCTCCATATTCTAAGTTACCTATTCCACTGATGAGTCTAGTTGCTTTGCGCTGCACTCTTTCTAACATATCTATATCTTTTTCTAGGTAGGGGCTCCATGCTTGTACAGAATATTCAAAGTGGGGTCGCACATATGCTAAGTACAGTTTTTTTCATGACTTCCTTGCTCTTATATATCACACTTCTATTAATGAGTCCCAGCATTCTGAGTGCCCTGTTCCTAGCTGAGATACATTGTTTTTCTGCTTTAAGGTCTTTTGAAACAAACACACCTAAGTCCATTTCCTCTTCCATAACATCCAGTTCCCTCCCTCCCATTGTATATCTAAAAGTTTCACCTCCAGATCCCAGATGCATAACCTTACACTTGTCATAGTTGAAAGACATCTGCCATTGATGAGCCCACTTGTTAGGTCCTCCAAGTCTAGTTGAGTATTCATAGATTGATCACAACTATTTGCCACTCCTACCAGCTTGATGTCATCAGCAAAATTGAACACTATTCCTCAGCCCTACCTCAATGTTATTCACAAAGATGATAAAGAGAAGTGGCCCTAGAACAGAGCCCTGTGGTACTCCACTCAGAACATCCTTCCAATCAGATTCGCATCAATTTAACACTACCCTTTGTTTCTTTCCCCTCAGCCATGCTTCAATCCAACCTAGAACTTTTCCAACAATCCCATGTTGCTGTAGTTGATGAATTAGCTTGCCATGTGGAACTGTATCAAAAGCTTTGCTAAAGTCCAAGTACACAACATCCATCCTGCTTTGATTGTCTACTTCTTTAGTAACATAATCCATGAACTCCAAAAGGTTAGTTAAACAAGACCTTCGAGATCGAAATCCATGCTGAGTATCCATTAAAAGGTTGTGCCTATCAACATGAATCTGAACATTCTGTTAAACCAGATTGTCTAGTACCTTGGAAACTATTGAGGTCAAACTGACTGGCCTGTAATTCCATTCACACTTTATATTTCCCTTTTTGAAAAGTGGTACTACATTTGCATTTCTCCAATCTTCAGGCACTTCAGAATATTCCATAGACCGCCTGAAAATTATACCTGTGGGAACTGCTAAAGCTTTAGCACACTCTACTAAGACCCTAGCATATATATCATCTGATCCAGAAGCTTTATTAGGTTTTTATTCTGCAACTGCTTTTCTACAGCTTCTGTAGTTATTGTAAGATCCTCCAGCCTATCACCTGTCATGGCATAAGAAACACACCGGTGACCTTCAAAGCACACCTGGGCCATGAGACCGCATGAGGGCTTCAAAAAGAGGCTGGGGTTCGCAAGAAGCGACATGGTCGAAAAAAAGAACAAAAAGGCCGGTACTAAATAAGCACATCGCGATATTCCAAAACGCGCCGACACATAAGAAAATGCATCGGAGCACAAAAAGCACCAAACCCTAGCAAGAGCCGGGGTCTAAAATATGTGCCGATCCCCTAACAAAAATTGTCTGGAGCCCGAAAACACATGTGTAGACAAAGAAAAACCCAACGGGTCCAAAAAAGAACACCGAGCCAGGAACTCGGTACGCTAGCCAATTTGGGAACATATTTAACCAAGCAGATGAAGTGCATCAGAGCTCAGCGGATATCCAGATTTCTTAACCAGCAAAAAATGTGAGAAAAAGAAAAATAATAAACGAATTGAATAAATATAATTTTCCCAGCCAACCCCCATAGGAAACATTCCATCACGTCAAATATGGCGCAAGACTATCATTGGTAGTAATTAGCAAAACATAGGAGGCCTAGCCGAAACCGTAGACTCGCACGAAGGGTGGCGAATGCGCCGAATCCGCAAGGCCGGTGAACACGTCCACGAACGTTGGCCTGGTGGCGGCCGGGCTTTATGGACTGGAATGCCTGAAATTAGAAAAGTTTACATTTTAAAGTGATTTGTACAGGTGTAATTTCAGTAGACTGAGGTGACATCAAGGTATACCAAAAGAAAACCTTCGAACAGGATGTCGAACAGTTAGGGTTGAAATCCGGTGACTCAGAAACGATTGGTGATAAATTGGGCCCCCTGAACAGGAGAATTTGTTGGACACTAATTATTTTTATTTAAAGAAAATTAAAAAAACCTTGAAAATAGTGGTCGAAATCCGGCGTCTTGAAGCCAAAAATAGTAGTAGGCTGGTCAGCCCCAAATCCGTTTTCCCCTTCCCATGGCGCAAATCTTATGTATGCCACTGACAGGGGGGGGGGGGGCGGGGAGGTGGCGATAGTCCCCCGACCCCCCCCCCCCCAACCGGAGGGCCAGATCCACCTGTGACGCTACATTGTACTGATTGGATATGAACAAGAAATCCCACCTAGTGAAAATTCCTTAGAGGACGCCCTGCACTTACGCCGAAATTGAAGCACGAACTCTGAAATTGGGTCCCCCTCTCCAATATGGTGTACATATCTAGCGGCACACTCCTGTCTCAATCTCAATCGACAAGTTTCATGTCGGGACAGACCGTATTTTTACAAGTTGCACTAGTTATTTTTAGTTTCAAAGGCGATGGTGGCATTCCTTTTTTATCCCTAAATTACTTAAAACAATTCAAAGAAGTGCCTCAGAATTCCTCGCTTTGTGATTGGTCAAAATACCTTTGGAGCCACATACGTAGAGTTCACCGATGCTTGACTGCCGCCCATTATATCTTCCATTTGGGACGCTACCAGTTCGTAATAATCGCGACGGTATTAGCTTGGATCACATCCGATCGTCAGGGGCAATGGATCGTAGAAAACGGCGCTATTATTCTTGTTCGTGCCGATGTATACAAATGCAACTGCAAGTAAGCCAGAAGCAATGTTCATCGGCCTCCCGACGGCCGACAAGATGAGGACGTTGTCGAGCGATTTTGCACGCCGAGACAGTCCGCTGATCTCTGCTAGTGGCCCCGCTTGCTGCGACAAACATGTCTCTGTATATATACCACTGGTAGACAGGGGTACGAGTATTTTTAATAGGCGTGGGCACGTCTAAGGATGAGGGGGGAGGCTGGAACCAGAATACTTTCCTCAGAAGTGCAAACTTTGATGTTTTTCACATCAAGGTATAGCTTAAAAACTGTGATTTTATCTTCCATTTTTGTGAAAACTCCCACAAAATAGAAGTATATTTTTTACAACGATGGGAACTTATTAGTATACATCTTGTTGGAAATATGGATGTCCACAACTCTTTTATATTAGCATTAAGTGAAGATAATTTACATTTTCTAGCTGACTGCAGCATGCCGAAGATGGCAAAACATTTGGAAAATTTGTGCTTTAAGGTAATTTTTAAATTCTTGGAATTTCTTTTTCCAGCGCAATGTTCATGAATGTGGTCAACATGATGTGGCTAATCGTTTTCTCTGCAAATGCATACTTTTCAGTTGGCTGTCAAAATAACACCAAAAATGGGCTTGGAGATGGGTAATATAGCAGAAAAATGCAACAAAGAACAAAGTGTAGCGTATCCTAACCTAATATAACCCAACCTCCCATGGAAAAGAAATAATCCAAATTTGCACAAAATTCAAGCACGTTTTTCTCTAAACAAAATTACTCGAAAAGCCAATCCTAATGTAACATGGCCTAAACATTCTTTAAGAATAAATGTTTGAAAAATAACAAAAGCAATTTCAAGATAAACAACCTAACCAAACCTGACATAGGCAAACCTAACCACTTTGCTTCATGCAGGTAAAACGTATGCAAAATTTGTCTCGTGAATACCGTAAGGCACAATAATACTAGACTGCCCTTATATTTTGCAAAAAAAACTGCAGAAATCCCAGGAGTAGTATATTTGTAATGCTTTTCTCAAGCTTAATGTAATTCCACAAAATGTCTGACATTCCATGTAAAAATTAAGCCTACAATCTGCCAAACTATCACAATACACATGTACATTTCAACTGCATCTCTATATATTTGCCCATATATTTTACCAGTCATGTGATGTGAAATGTGCAATATTCACCAATTAAAATAAACTTGGCATGCTATTCATTGATCATTTATCAAGTGCTTACATTGGGATGCAGCTTGCAGTTTACCACACTATGGAATGCCAATTATGGAACTAGGTATAATCATCTTCTGTTTTCTGAGGGGGAAGCCATGGTGTTTGTTCAACTATGCCACACATAATTTATGGCATTGTCTTTTCCATTATTTTACTAATTTTACCCATAAACATGGTACAAGCTTTTGCTGTTTGTACGCACCGCATTGCGCCGGATTTGAAACAAAAATGCTAGCTGCTGTATTACCTATACGTAATAGACTACCTACCCATCCAAGCTGCATATTTTCGTTAAAATTGGTAACATTTCCGTATCACAAGCCCTCGCCTTGGTATTCATGACGAGTCGGTTGCAAAAACTTCGCATGGAACAATCCAACGTATCCAACAATCCAAAGTAATAACAATCCCTGTGCGTTTCAGGCTTGGCCGCTTCCAGAACCCACATATCTGACGTCATTGCAACGATAAGGTTTTTAAATCGATGGCAAACCCTAAGTGAATTTATTAAATTATGCTGTAAATGCTTCTCCTGTGATACAAAATATTTCAGTTTCGTCTACCAAGTATTATTACCGTTTATTTTGCAACCAAAAACCCATTACGTGAAACCTGTCCATTGCATCGAAAACTAATAAGCATGATGTACAATAACAGGCGTCTCGAGCTATATAAGAATACCTACATCCATTTTAAATGGCGTATCCCCGTACGGGAACGCCTCGCATTCTCATCACTCGAGAACACCAGGACAGCAGTTTCACTCCAGTAGAAGTACCAGCTGCGTTCTCGGACGCCGCATGTTCTCGTTGGGCGTGCGACTCTTGACGAGTCCCGATTCCTGACGTTTTGGACCGACGACATCGCGCCGGTGGGAGCACCGGCCGGCAGCAGGTCGCCACCGTCCGACCTCGACCTCGACACATCTCACGAGACGCGCCACTGCGACGGCGGCGCCGGCGGCATGTGAGCGGCGGCACGCGCCCGCCGCCGCCTGGGAGCCGGCGCCGCGCGCCGTTCTCACGGCCGGCGGCGTGTTTGCGCGCGCAGATGCCGCGCCGCGCCACGCCGCCGTTCCCACCGGCCGACCGACGGCAAATCATCTGTGTGGGCCGTGTCAACAAATAGCGCGCGAAACGAGCCGCCGCGCTGCCGCGCTGCCGCGCTGCCGCGCTGCCGCGTGCACGCTGTGCAGCGAGGTCGGCGCGGTCGACGCGGCCAGATCGCAGTCAGCTGTCGCGCGCGCGGTCAGCTGTCGTCACGGATCTGCGGACGGCGGCGGTCGGTGGGCGCGGCCGACCGCGTGCTCGGTGACTGTCGTCGCGGACAGCCGGCGTATTGCGGTGAACCCGCGCACGTTGAGAACCACTGTCTGTCACTGTGGGGTGACGCCAGCGCCTGGGGAGGTGTGAAGTTTTCATGTCGGCGGTATGCATGATGACGTAATTAATGACCTCGGCGTCTGAATTAAAATGCCAGAGTGCAGTAATAGTAGTAGGCACGTTCTTCCCACGCAACGCACATTGGCCCGACACTCAGTAAAAAAAGCATTGAGGAGCCACGTGCGTTCTGTATTCGCATGGAGGGTCATGCTCTGGCCATCTCCGTGTAGTCGATTTCTAGAGGAAATTTTGCATAAATTAGCGATGAATTTGGAGCCAAACGGTGCGTGATCCGCAATAAATGGCCGAGTCTGTACTAGTTCTGTTGTTGACAGACAAGAAGTGGAGCATAAGTCCAGCCACCAGTTCCTATTGCAGGGCTGCGGCTCAAAGCGCGAATGAAAACTTGAAGCTGAAATTGAAGCAAAAGTGACACTTCTTCATGTGTGAATATGAAGATCACTTCTTTTCGCCCGTCCCTTCTTCATGTGTGGGGACACTTGTCATGCGATTGACACCTGTTTTTCACACGTCACTTCTTCATGTGTGGCGACACATGTCATGCGATTGACACCACTTCACACGCAACTTCTTCATGTGTGGCGACGCTTGCCATGATATTGACACCTCCTTTTCACACGTCACCTCTTCATGCGTGGCGAAGCTCGTCATGCGATTGACACCTCCCTTTCACACGTCACTTCTTCACCTTCTTTTCACACGTCCGCACCGACTGAAGCTGGTGAAGAACGGAAGCCACTTCAATTCGTTCCTCCGTGGCCTCGTGCTGAAATGCGACGACTGATGTAGAGGCGCGTCCTCCCCCCCCTCCCTATCTCGCACGTTCCAGTCGGCCATGTTCCGGCTGTATGACCTCAACCGTGTGACATGATGTCACTGCTTCAATGTCGTCATTGATACTTGACTCGCATCCGGGTTGGTTGGTGTCACGGACGGCGTTGTATTCTCTCCTGGTCTGGGCAGTGGGGACGTCAGTATCTTGGTCTGGGCAGTGGGGACGTCAGTCTCTTGGTTTGAGAAGTGAGAAAGTCCGTTTCCTGGTCCGGGCAGTGGAAACGTCCGTTTCCTGGTCTGGGCAGTGGGAACATAAGCATCTTGGTCTGGGAAGTGGAAAGGTCAGTCTCTTGGTCTGGGCAGTGGGGACGTCATTCTTGTGGTCTGCAAAGTGAGAACGACAGTTTATTTATTTATTTATTTCACGATACATGCCCTCCACGTATAGTGGCTGTTATGGACAGTGTATTGGTGTGGGGTGCGGGAACTACACTTTATAGGTGTGGGAAGTGGGAACTCGGCTTTTGGTTTGGGGAGTGAGAACGTCACTCCCCAGTCCCCAGTCTCTTGGTCTGGGGGTGGGAACGTCCGTATCTCGGTCTGGTGAGTGGGAACGACAAACATTTCGTCTGAGCAACGGAAACGGCAGCCTCTTGGTCTTAAGAGCAACGGAAACGGCAGCCTCTTGGTCTTAAGAGCAACGGAAACGGCAGTCTCTTGGTCTTGAGAGTGGAAACGTCCAGTCTCTTGGCGCGGGCGGTGGAGTTCCACTTGGTTGGCTTAGGTTACCTCCAGTTAGCCATGGTTTTGATTTGACCTCCATCCCGCCCCAGGGGATGCACTCCTTAGTTGATGAGTGGTGCATCAGGGTTTTCACGTGCACTACGTCCATGCAATAATAGGTGTAGGAACGAGGAACAGGGCGGTCAGTGAGAGGGTTCCACGGCCACACTTGTCGTAATCTGGACCAGCAGTCCTATGGAACAAGATGGTGCTGGTCGCTCCACATTTCACCGACGTTCCTGCGCCCTGCAATTTGTATGGAAGGTACATAAGCGACATTAGCCCGTTTCACGAGGGCCAATAAGCACCGGGATGCAATGCCGATGACTTCGTCTAGTATGAAGGGCATATCATTGAAATATACGTACTTTATCTGTAGATGTGAAATGTTCCAGAAATTTGAAATATAAAGTAATACATTCAATATAAAACTCAGCCAGCATATTCAAATTGCGGCAATGTTTGAAAAAAGCACTCGATGCACGGAAACAACCAGCCAATCTGGCCCCATTTGGCACCATGGCCGGGGGGAGGAGTTCAAGGATAGTACATGAATTTGCCGTTGCGGTATTACCAGCAAATATACAATATTGGGGAGGAATTGGTAGTATGTATTCTGCGGATGAATATTTTTCCTTTTACATTTTATTTCATGGCTGTGAAGTACCTGTACTATGAATAAATATGGAAATACATCATTTCCAGATGGTACGATTCCATCTTGACGCCCCGAAAATATTAAATTATCTCCACTTTGCAAGCGGGTTGTTTACAGTTGTAATGGCGTCCACTGTACCGCACCATGCGAGGCTCCGTTTTTAAATGTCGCTGTACTCCTACCTGAATAACCCCTACGGGGGGGGGATTGATCCTTGTCTTCGAATATCATACTCGCAAGAAACAACAAATAATGAATTGTTTACAGCACCCCAAAGACCGCAACACGTCCAACATATGCGCATCTGAGAAAGAACTTGCTTGTTGGCTTGCCTGACATATTTCAGCCGTAAATGATGCGGTCGGAGCACAAATAATGACGTCCTTTTTTTAAACGTGGATTATGATTCGTCATAGCTATTATAAAGGGCCAATCACTTACCGCAGTTAAAGCTGGCTGGCGATATTGATCAGAACGGTCAAGTGCTCGAAAATTTGGCATTTGAAGACCGCTGAATTCGACAAACAGCTGTTGTCATCGAGTTTACTTCCGAAGGCCGGCTCGTTTGGTCTGACTTCCAGATTTACGACTAGATGACGTCCCAGGCGCGGATGTAGGTGTACATTTTCAAGGTTTGTGCATAAACAAGCTGTTATTAGTCGGAAAACTTGTATTAGGTAACTGAACCTACTCTGTTTGTTTATTCATATAATACATTGGTGAAATCTCCGGTTTAAAAGTCTTCAGATCAACGTAATTAATATGGCCTGACCTCGCCATTTTGATGTCATGTACTTCCCGCCAGTGCACGCGTGAAACCGCCTATTGTGAATCTTGCCGAAGGCAAGGACGTTCTATCTTGAGTTTTATGCGTAGGAGGGATTATGCTTGATCCAGGGCTCTGGTCATGCCAACTGTTCCAACTGTGCGGTCATGCCAACTGTTCCAACTGTGCGGTCATGCCAACTGTGCCAACTGTGCGGTCATGCCAACTGTTCCAACCAAACTGTGCGGCCATGCCAACTGTTCCAAATGTGCGGTCATGTCAACTGTGCCAACTGTGCGGTCATGCCAATTGTGCGGCTGGCGCCACCTTTGGAGAACTTTGTAAACTACATGCCGCCGCATGGACGTCCGTAGGGACGCGGCAACCGAGGGGGGTGGAGGACAAAGGGATAGCGGCCCCCCAGCTTATAGCGAATTTAACATTGACTCTTTCGGTGTTCCATGGAAAGGATCAACTTGAAAATACCTCCCAACAACTAAAAGCCACCCGGGACCGGTGTGCTCAAATTAGGCTTTCGGTCCACCGACTTGACGATCGTCATCAGCGCCGCAACATGAAGCGA
The DNA here is from genome assembly GCA_034440615.1 of Ashinkailepas kermadecensis. Classification (NCBI taxonomy): domain Eukaryota; kingdom Metazoa; phylum Arthropoda; class Thecostraca; family Neolepadidae; genus Ashinkailepas; species Ashinkailepas kermadecensis. The sequence goes on from JAOTOM010002399.1 coordinate 28,775, forward strand.
TTTGTGCAGTCAAATTAGGTGCCTATCGAACCCAATGAAGTTCCAGCAAATCACGCGGCGTATTCGACTTTCAACGGATTAAGTGACATATGGCTAAGGCTCACGAAATGGTCACCATTTACATAAATTTGTGTCTTTTGCTCAGCAAATCTACACATTCGTTCAAAACATTTCGAAACCTGTACAAATGGATAGAGCTCATCAAGACGGATTTCGGACACTATACTTTTGTATATGTGGGATCATTATTTATGTGAGTAATTTAACGGCAAATTTGAAAAATGCCCAAAATTGCCTTTTTTCGATGTCCAATTTCAGAATTCATTTGAATAAAGCTGCTTTGATCCTATTTTAATGAGTGTTATGCGAAATGTATCTTTTAAAAATCATATAGACACATGTGGGTTCCGTATGAGGGGTTCCATGCAATTATACGACCATCGCTGTTTTTTTGGTACCTTCGAATAAGGTGTCCAATCGAACCAAGGTTTATACGTCAGATATACATCTGGAATTACATGGGGAAAATGTATTATGCTTTCTGACCATAAACACACTAATTATTTAGCGAAACTATATTTGTACACATTTCTATCAAGAAATTTGATATCAATGGACCCTAAAAGGCTCCAGCCCCAAAAGCCTCACACAGAAATGACCGTCACCGTTAATGAAAATTTATACGTCAGACGCATATCTCAGAAACTAAATAAAATACATGTTAACCATAATTATACCTCAAAGCTGACATGGTTTGAATACGATATGATCAATCAGATCAAGCATAAATTAGGAATTACCATAGCTATAGGCCTTAGACTGCGCCGTGCGATATATACGTCAGATTTATACGTAAGGCGCAGGACACGTGACCACACCTCTGGCTCATGGGGGAGGACACGTGGCGACACCCCTGGCTCCTAGCGGAGGACACGTGATCACGCCTCTGGCTCTCGATGGGGGACACGTGGCGACACCCCCGACTCCTGGTGGACGACACGTGAGCACACCTCTGGCTCTCGATGGGTGACACGTGACGACACCCCTGGCTCCTAGCGGAGGACACGTGATCACGCCTCTGGCTCTCGATGGGTGACACGTGGCGACACCCCTGGCTCCTAGCGGAGGACACGTGATCACGCCTCTGGTCTCGATGGGGGACGTGGCGCTCTAGCGGAGGACACGTGACCACACCTCTGGCTTGGGGGGGACACGTGGCGACACCCTCTAGCGAGGTCACGTGATCACGCCTCTGGCACTCGATGGGTGACACGTGACGACACCCTGGCTCCTGGCGGCGGACACGCGATCACGCCTCTGGCTCTCGATGGGTGACACGTGACGACACCCTGCTCTAGCGGAGGACACGTGATCACGCCTCTGGCACTCGATGGGTGACACGTGACGACACCCCTGGCTCCTAGCGGCGGACACGTGATCACGCCTCTGGCTCTCGATGGGTGACACGTGACGACACCCCTGGCTCCTAGCGGCGGACACGTGATCACGCCTCTGGCTCTCGATGGGTGACACGTGATCACGCCTCTGGCTCCCGATGGGGGACCGGTGACGACACGTCAGCTGTCCTCGGCAACATTCTGCTCCGCGGGCCGGAAACACGAGCCCCGTGCGAGAGGCGGGGCGGCGGCCGCCGGGGTCTCACACCGCTCGGCCCACTCATCTGTTTACTGGCGTCCACCTGCTCCCAGGCGAGGCGGCGGCGCCGGGGTCTCACACCGCTCGGCACACTCATCTGTTTACTGGCGTCCACCTGCTCCCAGGCAAGCGAGCTCAGCCGAACGGAGTGGGCCTGTCTGACGTCATCGGTGACATCACCAATGACGTCAGATGGACGCAGTTCGGACGTGCCATGTTGTGAGGGACCGCAGTGCGAGTAGAGCCACCGGCGTTGGTGGAGGAACGGCATATTAAAGGGGGGGGGGGGGGGCAGCGGGGTCAATCGCCACCGCGAGAGCAACGATGCGGAATAAAACCCACTCTTTTGTACCCGTATCGTGCGCCCCCCCCTCGCCGTGCCGGTCTGCAAGTCCACCTTCACCGGACCGGGGGCTCCTGAAAGCCTCGCTCTAATTTCCGATCTACGTACGCTAGGTTAAAATGCAGAACACCTTTGAAAGCTCTGGTCATGAAGAGCCCGCAACATACCCTGGGTGTCCATTTTTTACTGATAATGATGTCGCCGCATACTGATAATGACGTCACTGTATTTGCCAATCTATAGACCCTGACTTAGGTCCCTGGAATTGGTTGGAATTGTTGGAATTGGTTGGAATTGGTTGGACAAGGACAGAGTTAGTGTTCTTTCGATATTCTTGTGCAAGCATTAACATATATGAATGTATTCATATCGATCATGGCGAAAAAAAAAAAAGGGGATAGGACCAGGTCAAGTCAGCATCAGGCTTGAAAGTCAACTTCTAAACTATGCTTGTTAACGAAACAGGAAAAATGACATTGACATGTTATATAGCCAATAGCTCATACCACATCTTATTTCGCCATTTTCGGCCATTCTGAGGTCGCTAAAGGTCGTAATAGGTCAACCCAATGGCATGAACTTTACCTTCGTAAATTACCTGGAAAATATGAATATATATATATATATATATATATATAGCAAATATATGAATACTTATGCGTAGTACGCCACATGATTTTGATTGATCTAAGAAAACGTTTTGCACAAAAAAGTGTGACACCATTTTTTATATAATTAAAAACAAGATGGTACAGGTGGTCACGCAATTATCTTCCAGTATACCTGTGCTATGACTGGCGACAAGGAGAGTAGGCTGTGCCGCTTCACAGCAATTATTGACAGGGAATACTGCGCTACTACGGATCTCTCCCCTTCTTGGACGTCCTAATCACAAAACAGCATGGTCACCTATCTACTTCTGTTTATTGCAAGCCCACCTTTTCGGGGTTGGGAACCAGCTTGCCTAGCCTTATCCCTCGCTCCTATGAAAAACTGCATTCTCTACTCTTCCATCGTCAGGCGTTCCACCTAAGCTCAACCTATGCCCTCTTTGACATTGAACTGCAACTTCTCAAAATGTTTTTCAAGTGTAATGCATTCCCAGCTCACATGGTAAGCTTTTACATTAAATAGTTTCTGGACTCCAAGTTCAGTAGGAAATCTCTCATACATACAGTTCCAAAGCTGCCCAAGTATTTTGTTCTTTTTTTTGGACAGCAGTATGATAATCTAAAGTCTGAACTTATTCGATTACTGTCGAACTTTTGCCCTTACATGAAGCCCAAGATCATCTATGTGAATTATTTCACAATAGGCTCCTTTTTTAAGATATTAAGGACAGGATTCCTAAATGTTGTTTATCCTCAGTAGTATATCGCTTCAGTTGTTCCTCGTGTGAGGCATCGTACGTGGGGTCTACCCTGCGTAGTCTATACTGTAGGGTACAGCATCATTTAGGGAGATCAGACCGCACTCAGCGTGTCCTCTGCAACCCCGACCCGTCACCAGTCAGGGAACACTCATTTGGGGAGTGTTCCCTGAGGTCAGACCGCACTCAGCGTGTCCTCTGCAACCCCGACCCGTCACCAGGCAGGGAACACTCATTTGCGTGTGATACACACTTCTCCTTTGACGACTTTTCAATCTTGTCCCGTTGTAATTCGATCCTCGACCTCCGAATTATGGAGTCTTTGTACATGCATAAACAGCGCCCCAGCCTAAATTATATGGTATCATCTTTTTCGTTAAAGATCGTACAATAGGTTTTAGCTGGCGGGAGGGATTTATAAATGAAACGGATCGTGCTTCGTCTTGCATCCGTGTGTTTTCAGTCATTGTATGAATGATGTGTAACTCTGTTTTTGTATCGCCATTGTTTTACTATTTTTGGTCCTGGAGATGTTACGCAATGTAGCGAAACGTTGAGTTCGAACAATATTGTTGTAATGGAGATCTAATGATCTATGTAGCTCTATTGGCCATCAGGTTTATCCTACAACTACGCTTTGGGCGAAAAACATGATATATATATATATATATATATATATATATATATATATATAAAGGTATCGGGTCTTCTTAACAGAACCATTCAAGCAAAATACTTGTATTTGGTTGACATCTCGAAATTATAAGGTCATGTGAGGTCATGTCATATGGTTAGGTCAAGTACCTTCAAGCTTGAATATCTCCGGAACATCACTTTTGAAGTATAAGATTGTGTTCTAGGAAGAACTGATATGATACTGGAACATCTGTGTAACTGTTCAGCTTCAGACAACGTGACCTGACCCAGGTCACCCTGGGACAATGCACAAATCGATAAACCGATCTTTTCAGCCTTCGCCTATGTATGCACTATTTGGTAAGTCATTAAAAAGGAAGGTAAAATCAGGTCAGCTTGCGCGAAGTGAGGTCATCTCAGGTTGTTCGTTTATCATCCATTATCATGTCGCACGACTTGGGCAGCGCTGAAACCGAATTCAGGCATCACTTGGCGAGGAACAGCAACATTCTTCGTAAGATGGCATTGTTGGAATAAGTGACCTGACCTGATGCCATTGACCTTGGGCACATAAATTAACCCAGAATAGCTATTTCATCCCCTGTATCACTCTTGGCCTGACAAATTGCACACCAATATAATTTTCCCCACTGAAGATAACAAATATTATGCGGAAAGTGACCTGACCTCATGTCAGGAATTTTGACATTAATGAACATGTTCAGGTAGGAGTTTGTTCGTCTTGATGATGGGACAGCATGCTCTTAGTTTGATGCTTATATGTTGAAACTACTCTGATTGGCGGCACTTTGAATATTTTGGAACACCACTCCCTTTGACCCGTTCCAGGTCAATTACTTTTGAGGATCTGTACTTGATTTTTGTCAAAATATGTAACACCGATGTAAAATAAGGTACTAAAAATTTAATCTATTCACTCGACCGCTGTCGCGAAAATATCTGAAGTAGGTGGTTGGCTCTCTAGAGCTCTCCGGGAGGGCTCTAGAGGGGGGGGAGGACCCTTCCCCTGGCACGGTGAGGGTTAACCGACCGGACCGCACTAAAAGGTGCTGAATTTTTCCGACGAACCCGCACAAATTCTGAAGAGACACTGAAATTATGCTGGGACTGTTGTTTCCATTGGAAAACAAGATGTGACAGATGGAAGTAATATTAATCCAAATGTTTCCTGACATGTGAAGTCTAAGGTAGGACACAACCCAACATTAGCAACTGTCACCAGCAAGACGTGAAAACGAGCCGGGTCGAGCCCCTGTCCGTCCGTCCGTCCGTCTGTCCGTCTGTCCGTCCGTCCGTCCGTCCGTCCGTCCGTCTGTCCGTCTGTCCGTCTGTCCGTCTGTCCGTCTGTCCGTCTGTCCGTCCGTCCGTCTGTCCGTCTGTCCGTCCGTCCGTCCGTCCGTCCGTCCGTCCGTCCGTCCGTCCGTCCGTCTGTCCGTCCGTCCGTCCGTCCGTCCGTCCGTCCGTCCCTCCGTCTGTCCGTCTGTCCGTCTGTCCGTCTGTCCGTCCGTCCGTCTGTCCGTCTGTCCGTCCGTCCGTCCGTCCGTCCTTCCGTCTGTCCGTCTGTCCGTCTGTCCGTCTGTCCGTCTGTCCGTCTGTCCGTCCGTCCGTCCGTCCGTCCGTCCGTCTGTCCGTCTGTCCGTCCGTCCGTCCGTCCGTCCGTCCGTCCGTCCGTCCGTCCGTCCGTCCGTCCGTCCGTCCCTCCGTCTGTCCGTCTGTCCGTCTGTCCGTCTGTCCGTCTGTCCGTCCGTCTGTCCGTCCGTCTGTCCGTCTGTCCGTCTGTCCGTCCGTCCGTCCGTCCGTCCCTCCGTCCGTCCGTCTGTCCGTCTGTCCGTCTGTCCGTCCGTCCGTCCGTCCGTCTGTCCGTCTGTCCGTCCGTCCGTCCGTCCGTCCGTCCGTCCGTCCGTCCGTCCGTCCCTCCGTCTGTCCGTCTGTCCGTCTGTCCGTCCGTCCGTCCGTCCGTCTGTCCGTCTGTCCGTCTGTCCGTCTGTCCGTCTGTTCGTCTGTCCGTCTGTCCGTCTGTCCGTCTGTCCGTCTGTCCGTCCGTCCGTCCGTCCGTCCGTCTGTCCGTCTGTCCGTCTGTCCGCCTCGCCAGGCCAGGCGGTGGCGCCACGCCGCGCCGCGCCCCTTACCCCCGCCCCCCCCCCCCGTGAACCGTGCACACGGGGGTGGGTGGTCATCTGCGGTGTGGCCCACCAGCTGCGTGGTGGGAACTGTAGCCGCCGCCGCCGCGGGCCGGTCGGCCTCCCCTGAGGTGGCGTCCGCCGCCAGCCGGAGACGCCGCCGCCACTGTAGCCCGAGGTTGCCCAAGCTGCCGAGGCTGCCCAGGAATGCCGAGGAATGCCGTGGCTAACTGGAGCAGCCCCCGCGCACGCCCCCTGGCGGCGCCAATTACCGGGCCGGCCGCCGCTGCCGGACCGCACGCGGACAGATGAGCAAGTGCGCGGCATGGCCGGTCCGCCCAATTTGGCGAGGATTTATGCTCGCCGCACCCCGTCCGCACGCAGACAGACACACTGGAGCGGTAATTGGTGGCCGGTGTGTCCGGAGACATGGCAGACGCCGGCCGCGCCGGTTATGACTGGCCGGCGCTCGTGGGTCGGTGTGGCGGTCAGATCTGTCGCCGCGCTCCGGCGTGTTCGGTCGGCGTGTCCGGTCGGAGTGTCCGGTCGGCGTGTCCGGTCGGCGTGTCCGGTCGGCGTGTCCGGTCGGCGTGTCCGGTCGACGTGTCCGGTCGGCGTGTCCGGTCGGAGTGTCCGGTCGGCGTGTCCGGTCGGCGTGTCCGGTCGGCGTGTCCGGTCGGCGTGTCCGGTCGGCGTGTCCGGTCGGCGTGTCCGGTCGGCGTGTCCGGTCGACGTGTCCGGTCGGCGTGTCCGGCCGAGCCGGCGGGAGGCGGCAGCTGGCAGTTGTGCCCATGGGCGTCGCTACGGCGGGGGATAGAGGCACGCGTCGGGCGCGGCCTCTGAGCTTCGTGAACATTAACGTTACGCGCGTCTGACGTTGCGTGGACAACGATAACGCGAGACCCTTTCGTCCCGCCTGTCCCAAATGCGTGCCGCGGCCGGCCTAACTGGGCGCCGCCGCCAGACCGACGACTTCGGCACCTGATCTGTCATCCTAATTGTCCGCACAGTTGGCATAATTGGCACAGTTGGCATGGCCACTCACCAGAGCCCTGGTTCAAGCACAATCCCTCCTACACATAAAACACAAGACAGAACGCCCCTGCTGTGTCCGGGACATCTGATGTGCTGTGCCCGGGACATCTGATGCGCTGTGTCCGGGACATCTGATGTGCTGTGTCCGGGACATCTGATGTGCTGTACCCGGGACATCTGATGTGCTGTGTCCGGAACATATGATGTGCTGTGTCCAGGACATCTGATGTGCTGTGTCCGGGACATCTGATGTGATGTGTCCTGGACATCTGATGTGCTGTGTCCGGGACATCTGATCTACTGTGTCCGGGACATCTGATGCGCTGTGTCCGGGACAGGTTATGTGCTGTGTCCGAGACATCTGATGTGCTGTGTCCGGGACATCTGATGCGCTGTGTCCGGGACAGGTTATGTGCTGTGTCCGGGACATCTGATGTGCTGTATCCGGGACATCTGATGTGCTGTATCAGGGACATCTGATGTACTGTGTCCCGGGACATCTGATGTGCTGTGTCCGGGACATCTGAAGTGCTGTGTCCGGGACATCTGATGTGCTGTGTCCGGGACATCTTATGAGCTGTATCCTGGGCAAGCTTGATCCTGGCGTGACGTTGATGACACAGCGTTATTCCTGAAGGCCACTGGCTGCTCACCGAGCATTCACCTCTGATCAGTGTTCGGAGGTGAACACAGTCATTGGGTTCTCCGTAATATTTATGTGTGAGACGTCCGCGGAGTAGAATTCCATTACCGTCCGGCGAGTCTGACTCCATTTCCTTCTGGCGAGTATGACTCCATTGCCTTCCGGCGAGTATGACTCCATTACCGTCCGGCGAGTCTGACTCCATTACCGTCCGGTGTGTCTGACTACATTACCGTCCGGCGAGTTTGACTGCATTGCCTTCCGGTAAGTATGGCTCCATTACCATCCGGAGAGTATGACTCCATTATCGTCCAGCGAGTCTGACTCCATTACCGTCCGGCGAGTCTGACTCCATTACCGTCTGGCGAGTCTGACTCCATTACTATTCGGCGAGTATGACCCCATTACCGTCCGGCGAGTGCCGGCGCTTTCGCTGCTGATGCCACGATACCGTACCGGTGCCATGGTGCTGCCGCCAACCATCATGCGGTGGTACCCTCTCCTAGTGATGCCCCCTCCACGATACCGTACCGGTGCCATGGTGCTGCCGCCAACCATCATACGGTGGTACCCTCTCCTAGTGATGGTCCTCTCCTAGTGATGCCTCCTCCACGATACCGTACCGGTGCCATGGTGCTGCCGCCAACCATCATACGGTGGTACCCTCTCCTAGTGATGGTCCTCTCCTAGTGATGCCCCTCCACGATACCGTACCGGTGCCATGGTGCTGCCGCCAACCATCATGCGGTGGTACCTCTCCTAGTGATGGTCCTCTCCTAGTGATGCCCCCTCCACGATACCGTACCGGTGCCATGGTGCTGCCGCCAACCATCATACGGTGGTACCCTCTCCTAGTGATGGTCCTCTCCTAGTGATGCCCCCTCCACGATACCGTACCGGTGCCATGGTGCTGCCGCCAACCATCATACGGTGGTACCCTCTCCTAGTGATGGTCCTCTCCTAGTGATGCCTCCTCCACGATACCGTACCGGTGCCATGGTGCTGCCGCCAACCATCATACGGTGGTACCCTCTCCTAGTGATGGTCCTCTCCTAGTGATGCCCCCTCCACGATACCGTACCGGTGCCATGGTGCTGCCGCCAACCATCATGCGGTGGTACCCTCTCCTAGTGATGGTCCTCTCCTAGTGATGCCCCCTCCACGATACCGTACCGGTGCCATGGTGCTGCCGCCAACCATCATACGATGGTACCCTCTCCTAGTGATGGTCCTCTCCTAGTGATGCCCCCTCCTAGTGATGTCCCTCTCCTAGTGATGGCCCTCTCCAAGTGATGTCCCTCTCCTAGTGATGCCCCCTCCTAGTGATGTCCCTCTCCTAGTGATGCCCCCTCTAGTGATAGCCCTCTCCTAGTGATGCCCCCTCCTAGTGATAGCCCTCTCCTAGTGATGCCCCTCTCCTAGTGATGCTCCTCCCCTAGTGATGCCCCTCTCCTAGTGATGGCCCTTTCCTAGTGATGCCCCTCTCCTAGTGATGCCCCTCTCCAAGTGATGCCCCTCTCCTAGTGATGCCCCCTCTAGTGATGCCCCTCTCCTAGTGATGCCCCTTTCCTAGTGATGCCCCTCTCCTAGTGATGCCCCTCTCCTAGTGATGCCCACTCCTAGTGATGCCCCTTTCCTAGTGATGCCCCTCCGCTAGTGACGCCCCTCTCATAGTGATGCGATGGGCACGGAACTCGTCCACCGCCCTGCTGAAGGTACTGCATTGGTATCGAGCTGACTCCATCCCTTTCCTGACAGGGGTTAATCCATGAATTTTCAGAGGGGGGGGGGGCTACTTTTCTTCGCGGAGGGACGCCTTCGAGGGAAAATTTCGTGGAGCGGGAAGTGGGTGCACTCGAGCATCCTGAAGCCTTTTCGTCTGTTAATTTCGTCTCATTTATGAGGTTCTGTTGGTGTTGATTTCCCAAACATCATCGTACGTGTCGTCACATGAGTATTTGTTTTGAACACTGGAATCCAGTGACGGTGAACAGGACAGTTCGTTGAATTTGCACAGTTGCACGGGAACTGTTCCAACGTTCGGGAGGGAGCGGAGCAAGAGTCATCTTGAAGTCAATTCTGCCTATGCAACGTCCATGAGGTCAATGTCAAGCTGGTTCAAAGTTAGGATGGGTAGGGCCGTCTCCCTCTCTGGCCCCCGGTTCACTCGCCCCTGCATTTGCAGTGGGTAGGAGGATGAGTGTTGCACGCGGTGTGCCACTGGTAATTCCTCTGTTATATGACGCAATGAGATACAATATGATTATCACTGCGTCTGTACGAGCATGCTGTGGCACACCTCCCACGTCACGAGCCGCCACACCACTTATCACTGCGTCTGTACGAGCATGCTGTGCCACACCTCCCACGTCACGAGCCGCCACACCACTTATCACTGCGTCTGTACGAACATGCTGTGCCACACCTCCCACGTCACGAGCCGCCACACCACTTATCACCGCGTCTGTACGAGCATGCTGTGCCACACCTCCCACGTCACGAGCCGCCACACCACTTATCACCGCGTCTGTACGAGCATGCTGTGCCACACCTCCCACGTCACGAGCCGCCACACCACTTATCACCGCGTCTGTACGAGCATGCTGTGCCACACCTCCCACGTCACGAGCCGCCACACCACTTATCACCGCGTCTGTACGAGCATGCTGTGCCACACCTCCCACGTCACGAGCCGCCACACCACTTATCACTGCGTCTGTACGAGCATGCTGTGCCACACCTCCCACGTCACGAGCCGCCACACCACTTATCACTGCGTCTGTACGAGCATGCTGTGCCACACCTCCCACGTCACGAGCCGCCACACCACTTATCACTGCGTCTGTACGAGCATGCTGTGCCACACCTCCCACGTCACGAGCCGCCACACCACTTATCACCGCGTCTGTACGAGCATGCTGTGCCACACCTCCCACGTCACGAGCCGCCACACCACTTATCACCGCGTCTGTACGAGCATGCTGTGCCACACCTCCCACGTCACGAGCCGCCACACCACTTATCACTGCGTCTGTACGAGCATGCTGTGCCACACCTCCCACGTCACGAGCCGCCACACCACTTATCACCGCGTCTGTACGAGCATGCTGTGCCACACCTCCCACGTCACGAGCCGCCACACCACTATCACTGCGTCTGTACGAGCATGCTGTGCCACACCTCCCACGTCACGAGCCGCCACACCACTTATCACTGCGTCTGTACGAGCATGCTGTGCCACACCTCCCACGTCACGAGCCGCCACACCACTTATCACTGCGTCTGTACGAGCATGCTGTGCCACACCTCCCACGTCACGAGCCGCCACACCACTTATCACCGCGTCTGTACGAGCATGCTGTGCCACACCTCCCACGTCACGAGCCGCCACACCACTTATCACTGCGTCTGTACGAGCATGCTGTGCCACACCTCCCACGTCACGAGCCGCCACACCACTTATCACTGCGTCTGTACGAGCATGCTGTGCCACACCTCCCACGTCACGAGCCGCCACACCACTATCACCGCGTCTGTACGAGCATGCTGTGCCACACCTCCCACGTCACGAGCCGCCACACCACTTATCACCGCGTCTGTACGAGCATGCTGTGCCACACCTCCACGTCACGAGCCGCCACACCACTTATCACTGCGTCTGTACGAGCATGCTGTGCCACACCTCCCACGTCACGAGCCGCCACACCACTTATCACTGCGTCTGTACGAGCATGCTGTGCCACACCTCCCACGTCACGAGCCGCCACACCACTTATCACTGCGTCTGTACGAGCATGCTGTGCCACACCTCCCACGTCACGAGCCGCCACACCACTTATCACCGCGTCTGTACGGGCATGCTGTGCCACACCTCCCACGTCACGAGCCGCCACACCACTTATCACTGCGTCTGTACGAGCATGCTGTGCCACACCTCCCACGTCACGAGCCGCCACACCACTTATCACTGCGTCTGTACGAGCATGCTGTGCCACACCTCCCACGTCACGAGCCGCCACACCACTTATCACCGCGTCTGTACGAGCATGCTGTGCCACACCTCCCACGTCACGAGCCGCCACACCACTTATCACCGCGTCTGTACGAGCATGCTGTGCCACACCTCCCACGTCACGAGCCGCCACACCACTTATCACCGCGTCTGTACGAGCATGCTGTGCCACACCTCCCACGTCACGAGCCGCCACACCACTTATCACCGCGTCTGTACGAGCATGCTGTGCCACACCTCCCACGTCACGAGCCGCCACACCACTTATCACCGCGTCTGTACGAGCATGCTGTGCCACACCTCCCACGTCACGAGCCGCCACACCACTTATCACTGCGTCTGTACGAGCATGCTGTGCCACACCTCCCACGTCACGAGCCGCCACACCATTATCACCGCGTCTGTACGAGCATGCTGTGCCACACCTCCCACGTCACGAGCCGCCACACCACTTATCACCGCGTCTGTACGAGCATGCTGTGCCACACCTCCCACGTCACGAGCCGCCACACCACTTATCACCGCGTCTGTACGAGCATGCTGTGCCACACCTCCCACGTCACGAGCCGCCACACCACTTATCACTGCGTCTGTACGAGCATGCTGTGCCACACCTCCCACGTCACGAGCCGCCACACCACTTATCACTGTCGCCACAGTCGCTGCCGTTGCGACACTGGGTCGGTAAACGTAATCCGATCGGAATGTAGCATGGGACGGCCGAGGAAGATGATTGAGCGTGTTGTTGAGATTAAACAATTTTTGTTGTTGAGATTTTTAGATTTGGAGATATTTTAGCCCCATTATTTGGAGATATTTTAGGCCCATTATTTCCACGCAGCGCCCACAGGTACAATGCGGAATGTCCAAAATACTGTGGAAATCCCTCCCCCTCTTAGCCGCAATGGCAATGGAGCCCGTGTAGTGTATCAAGAAGCACTTCAAGACGCTTTTGAATGGGAAGAGCTGAAGCTGAAGCTGAAGAGCTGAAGCTCACTGACTCGCAGGTGTGAGCCGTCCATCAGTGCGTCTTCCTGTAACGAGCGAGACCTGAGACCGAGAGCTGTTCCTTGCACTCACAGGTGACGAAAACACTCATAGCGCACTCATAGCGCCTTGCGAATGCCTGCACCTACCTGCCACGTACCCTAAAAACCCTACGACCCTAAGATCCTGGCCTCACCACGCTGGTACTGGGACCCTGAGGTAACCAAGAACTCGCGGATAAGCAGGATCATGCAGCTTTATTATCTGCAAGCTGCGATGTTTTAATTCACGGGATTCTGCCGATTCCATATTTTGCCACACACCAGGGAGCTTTTAGCATGGAAAAGGCGCCTTCTCGATCACAGGGCCATCTACCGGGTAATCAATATGCGCACAGTGGCAATACCGGTTAATCAGTATACCCACCGTAGCAGTACCGGGTAATCAGTATATCGACAGTAGCAATACCGGGCAATCAGTATATCGACAGTAGCAATGCCGGGTATTCAGTATCTCCACAGTAGCAATACCGGACAATCCAAACAGTAGCAATAAACCAATGTAGAATGATCACTGACTAGGGAGCGGGAATGATGCAATCACAACGAGGAGTGACCCCCTCCCCCACCCCCAGCTAACATGCAAGACGGCGTCGTCTGCTGCCAGTTCTCTCACGGGCGGAGGGGGGATTTGATGTGACAAGATTTGATTAATTATTAGATGTTCAAAGCATGTATTGCGCCTTTCACAGACAACGCAGTATCCTTAGACGTTAACCGGAGAGGTTGGCGGTGCGTGCGCGACGGGAGGACATGACCTTGACACTGAGGAGGACACGGCCTTGACACTGAGGAGGACATGACCTTGACAATGAAGGGGGCCATGACCTTGATACTGAGGAGGACACGGCCTTGACACCGAGGAGGACACGGCCTTGACACTGAGGAGGACACGGCCTTGACACTGAGGAGGACACGACCTTGACACCGAGGAGGACATGACCTTGACACCGAGGAGGACACGGCCTTGACACTGAGGAGGACATGACCTTGACACTGAGGAGGACACGGCCTTGACACTGAGGAGGACACGGCCTTGACACCGAGGAGGACACGGCCTTGACACCGAGGAGGACATGACCTTGACATCGAGGAGCGAGTCGCCCTTCCGCACCGCTCCTCGCTTATTGCCTGAATGGCGGACGTGTTCGCTGCGGCCTGAAGTCCACATACCCTGCCGACACAGCTTGCTGCCGAGCGCTCACCAATGCAGAACCATCCTCGGCTGTGCCAGATCTGATCGCCGTCCCATGTCAGCAGTGATCTGCAACGGCTGCCTGCACCGTCGAGCCTCCCCCGTCGTGCAGGCGCCGGCCCAGAGGGGAGTTGTCTGACCAGCTGCAGCGCCACGGCAGCTGCTGGCCCACAGCTGCCGCTGCTGACCGACAGCTGCCGTTGCTGAAGGACAGCTGCCACTGCTGGCCGACAACTGCTGGCCCACAGCTGCCGCTGGCCGACAGCTGTCACTGCTGGCCGACAGCTGCCACTGCTGGCCGACAACTGCTGGCCCACAGCTGCTGCTGCTGGCCCACAGCTGCCGCTGGCCGACATCTGCCGCTGCTGGCCCACAGCTGCCGCTGCTGGCCGACAGCTGTCACCTGCCGGCGGTGCTGCCACCTGCAGTGGGCAGACAAGATGTGCGAGGGGACCGAGGCGAACGTTCGTGAAAGGAACCGAAACAAAACATTAGCTGAGAAACGTGTTCAAGTGGCCGATTTCCGTGGATGCGTTTTTTTCTGGAAGACTCGCACAAATTTAGAGGTTTCGGCAAAATTTTACATTCGCCAGGGCTAACGTGAATGCATCTTTCCCGGGAGCCAAGTTCAGTGATATTACCTGTGTTGAATATTTCAATACCATTGTCGGAAAGATGCTTGTTTTCTACCATAGGCATTTAAGCATAGATTGTATTCAAGCGCCCCCTAGCAGAGGCGGGGGGGGGTGGAGCACGAGTCCAGCCCCTCTGATTGCGGTAAGGCGTCGCAGGATCAACGACACCGCATGTGACCGCAGGCAGATCACCACCAGTAGAGAACTGGCTATTTAGTGTCACGTGACCACCCAGCCACACATCAGACATGCTGTGTGTATTCGTGTGGAACAGCGGCTTGCACACCTCCTGGCCCGCCCACACCACACCAGCTGCATTGTTGCATCGCCTCTCATGTGGAGGTCACCATAAATGGCCGGCACCAGCACCTCACTGGAGCCGTGCCGGCGGTCTCTGGCTCAGGCTTTTTTGCTGATGAACATGCAGTTCACCAGGTGTACACCCGTGCCTCACTGGTGAGGGCTCAAGGTATTTTGTTGATACGCATACAGTGTACTAGGTGTACACCGGTACCTCACTGGCTTGTTTTTGGCTCAAGTTTGTTTTTGTAAACTTTGAGGGCTCAAGTCTGTTTTTGCCGATACGCATACGGTTCACTAGGTGCCCGCACGTACCTCACTGGTGTGGGCGCACTGGTTCTTTTGCGGATACGTAAGCAGTCCACTGCGTCTCCCTCGAAATCCGTTCACCAAGGTATTCTGTTGGTGTAGCTCTGCTGCTTCTGCGCATAAAATGCCTCAGTTGCGTTCTGACGGCGATGAAATATTGACGGTAATTGGTGTGTGTGACCATGGTATGGCATAAACGTGACTAGAACATGCTGGCTTGTGTCATGTGCTAGCTTATATATCGGAATGAGACTGCCAGCGCTGCGATATGGAAATTGTGTTATTCGTGGGGAAGTAGAGTCATATGTC
Organism: Ashinkailepas kermadecensis; assembly: GCA_034440615.1. Lineage (NCBI taxonomy): Eukaryota > Metazoa > Arthropoda > Thecostraca > Neolepadidae > Ashinkailepas > Ashinkailepas kermadecensis. The sequence continues at coordinate 44,404 of JAOTOM010002399.1, forward strand.
GGATTGAGGTACGGCGTTTTTTTTTATTACTACAAGGTTGTGTATTTGGGGTGGGTGCAGCAGTGAATTTCCAGCTGGCTAGCGGAGCGGTGGACCATCATTCAGGACCCCGAGTGAACCGGACCGCTCCACACTGCCGGCGGCTGTCTGTCTGTGTGCTGAACAGGGATCGGCGCAGGCATCAGACGCGACCATCGTGTCCATCAACCAGGCGTCAGCCTTGCCACCGCCGCGACATCAGTCGGCCGGCGGCGCGACGTCAGTCGGCCACCGCCGCGACATCAGTCGGCCGGCGGCGCGACGTCAGTCGGCCACCGCCGCGACGTCAGTCGGCCGGCGGCGCGACATCAGTCGGCCGGCGGCGCGACATCAGTCGCCGGCGGCGCACCGCCGCGACGTCAGTCGGCCGGCGGCGCGACAATCTGGCAAGTCGGCCACCGCCGCGACATCAGTCGGCCGGCGGCGCGACGTCAGTCGGCCACCGCCGCTCGACTCAGTCGGCCGGCGGGCAACTCTCCCAGCCGACAATCTGGCAACAACGAGCCCAGCCGACAATCTGGCAACAACTAGACCAGCCGACAATCTGGCAACAACGAGCCCAGCCGACAATCTGGCAACAACGAGCCCAGCCGACAATCTGGCAACAACTAGACCAGCCGACAATCTGGCAACAACTAGCCCAACCGACAATCTGGCAGCAACGAGCCCAGCCGATAATCTGGCAGAAACCAGCCCAGCCGACAATCTGGCAGCAATTAACCCAGCCGACAATCTGGCAGCAACCAGCCCAGCCGACAATCTGGGCGCCAATTTGGGCGCCGAGGGGAATGCCCACAACTGGTGGCGCCGCCCTGTCCGTGCGGACCCCACCCTCTGGGATCTCCTTGTCGGCCTTCACAGTCGAAAGTTTGGCACCGGACCAGCCGATAATGCGATAGTGGCGAACAAATCTGCATTCGCCTTGCCTTTGTATGCTAACGTAGTTGACGACGTAGCGCTGGTGGTGTGATCAACACGTGTCAGTTGGAGGGAGGTTCTTGCTTCGGGCCGAGCGTGATTTCTTTAAAAAAACGACCAGTCGTCAGACTGCTTTATCATTGTTATCATCGTTGTCATCGTTATCGCTACGACTAATGCAAGTATTAATTTTGTTACCATAATTATATCCTTATTATTGATGTTAGTCATGAATTATATTTATTTATTAGTATTATTCATATTATTATTAATAGTACTTATTCGTATTCTGGATATTGTTATCAGTATTAGCATTAGTGTAATTATTATTAGCATTAGTATCATTAACGCTGGTATTATTATTAGTCGTATTATTAGTATTATTAGTGCTATTATAAGCATGGTGATTATTAGTAGTTTTTATGATATTATTCTTAGTGTTATTGTTCTTACTATTATAATTTTTAATATTGTTATTATTAATATTATCATTATTGTTATTTGTATTATTATTATTAGTAGTAGCAGTAGTAGTTTGCTCCTTTTTTATCTTCCTTTTTAATCTTGTTTTTGTGGTATATGCCGTATAACAGAACTACTCCCTTGCGTCCTCGACAGTACTTCTATAATTCTTCACGTATTTTCACACACCTTGGTACATATATACCTGCATGATCTGACAAAATAGCGATGCCGCAACACGTTGTGGAGCCCACTAGCGATCCGTACCACCAACTCGACTACCCGGAAGTGACATTCAGTGTCTTGTGTTGCGACTTCTTGACGGCAGTTGTTCATGTAAAATCGGATGCCGTTTTCCCGTCGTCATGACAACATTAGTTTCGAGACAATATTGCCAGGCACCGGCCCAGACCCTGCGCCTATCCAGACGGTGAAGATGGACGACTGCCGCCGTATTGCCAAGGCGAAAACTTCGCCTACGTCATTAAACATGGTTGTAACTTTAATGTGTGTTGGTCAAAGTGGTACTGAAGCCCTGTCTCAGTTATGTGTATGCACCCATGTTTTGAAAGCTTATCATTACGTTTATTTTATGACGATAGATTGAAAGAAGATTATCTGGAGAATAGCGTCTTTGATAAACCACCGCCTGAAAGGCGGCAAGTCTTCGGAAAACCCCATCAGTCTCATATCAAGCACTAAATCTAGACCCGTTCCGGAGCCAGTTGTAGCCTTGCCAAGTTATGCGCACAGGCGTCATTTACACAAAGACAATTGCATGTATTTCGGTCAGCGCTGGGCCTTTCGTGCGGCGGCCGGTCGCCCGGTTCAGGGGAGAGACCGGTCGGACAACTCGGCAGCTGGGGTCGCCAACACGGGCCGGCGCCACGCCGCACCCGACCGTTAGTCACGTGCTCAGGCAAGGTCATGGCCATCACCGTCCGTCGGACCACATGTTCCACCTTGGTGCCACCCAGCGCCGGCAGGTTTGGCGCCGCCACTAGACGTCTGAATGTGACACGATTACAGGACACCATAAGGATGCAGTGTAGTGCATGCACATGTATTACAGGACACCATAAGGATGCAGTGTGGTGCATGCACATGTATTACAGGACACCATAAGGATGCAGTGTAGTGCATGCACATGTATTACAGGACACCATAAGGATGCAGTGTAGTGCATGCACATGTATTACAGGACACCATAAGGATGCAGTGTAGTGCATGCACATGTATTACAGGACACCATAAGGATGCAGTGTAGTGCATGCACATGTATTCATGTAGTGAGGTAGTAGAATAGAGTAGCACCGCTCCCCACCAACGGCAGTGTGGTGAGTAGAATATCATGATTTGTGGAAAGGCATTACATCGGAAGTAATCTGTCTGCGGTCAATGACAAAGCGCTCATGCGGAATTTTATTGCTTTTGGACAGAGCACGATATCTTTTAGTATTCCACCACATATAGGCAGTTGAAGGTGGGATGGGGGGCGAGGGGTGAACTATGTTGGAAGCGATAAGTAATCGTTCGTCATCATAAGGTTTGTAAAGAAATGGGATCCCAACGGATGGAGTGATCCCTCAACATTTTGAGTACTTATTTTCTAAGTGTACTGATTATTCAGAGCGAGGATGAAATTCCGGCATCCCTTGTATGTCTGAAAAGGTTCTTGGGATAGCGGCCCAATCCTCCCCTACCCGACCCGTCGCCATCCAACCTGGCCCGAACCGACCCGGCACGGCCCGACCTGACCCGAACCGACCCGGCACGGCCCGACCTGACCCGAACCGACGCCATCCGACCTGACCTGGCTGACCTGGAAAGTGTGCTTTACGTCAGGCGACATAGATCCGGCAGATTCCTCTGGCAGGAGATACCATGTGATCCGATGGGATATGTGTTTGAGGACTGGTATTTCTTGTTGGCGGGGCGAATGTGGTGATAATACGATTTCAATTAATACGTGTAGTTCTTATGAGCGAGTGCTGACTCTCTCGATCGAGTCCGCTGTAGTGTATAATGAGAATGATGTGTGTAGTACAATGATATCATGCATATCAAGAGGGAACGTTCATGTGAGCGAACGGCCCGATCCCAAGCACATCAGTTATTATGTTTGTTGTAATGTTTCAGGCCCTTCTTTATGTATTCATCATTGCAACCAGCCTTCAGATTAATACATATATCTTAATTATATCACAACACTCCTTCTGAGTTACTCGCAATCCTTGCTAACAAAAAAGTAGCACCGCAACTTGGAAATGAACTATCTATTTATGAACAGGTCTTTATTGGAATTGAAACTGGCATCACGAACTACTCGGTAACTAAGAGCCATTTCGAAGTCATTGGAGGAAAGTTGGCAGGAAAAAGTAAAATGACAAACAGACGAGATTGTAGGAATTTCATTTTTCTTTAAAATTCACTCTCACAATGCATGCAGCAGCTGGTCGCATTCTTCGGCCAGATTCGCATTCTTTAGACACACATGAGGAATGCGAGTCTCGAAACCGACGGCGCACTCTTCGCCTCACACGGCGAGTGCGGCACGTGGTGCATTACATGTCGCAACGTCACGTCGGTACGCTACCGTGCCGCTACCGCTACCGCTACCGCTACCGCTGCCGCTACCGCTGCCGCTACCGCTGCCGCTACCGCTGCCGCTACCGCTGCCGCTACCGCTGCCGCTACCGCTGCCGCTACCGCTACCGCTACCGCTACCGCTACCGCTACCGCTACCGCTACCGCTACCGCTACCGCTACCGCTACCGCTACCGCTACCGCTACCGCTACCGCTACCGCTACCGCTACCGCTACCGCTACCGCTACCGCTACCGCTGCCGCTACCGCTACCGCTGCCGCTACCGCTACCGCTACCGCTGCCGCTACCGCTACCGCTACCGCTGCCGCTACCGCTGCTGCTACCGCTGCTGCTACCGCTACGGCTGCCGCTACTGTGCCGCTACCGCTACCGCTACCGCTACCGCTACCGCTACCGCTACCGCTACCGCTGCCGCTACCGCTACCGCTACCGCTACCGCTACCGCTACCGCTACCGCTACCGCTACCAAGGTCACCGGCCGACCGGTGACCTTGGAGAGGTCACGGCGGCCGGCCATAGCCGCGGGAGATGCCCGCCGGCTGGCAGGAGTTGGCCGGGTCACGTGGGCGGCGGCCGGTGCTGGACACGCCGGGGTCGATCGACGGCCTACCGAAGTCGAACGGGACGACGGTCCCGCAGCCGAATGGCTGCGGACTCTGCTACTCCTCGCGGGAGTGGTCTGGGTGGCTGGAGCCGGAGTTGTCCGTGTCGGTGTGGTCGGTGGTTTGAGTTTTTTTTTAGTGATGGTAGGACGGGTAGTTTGTAATGTTTGTAGATAATGTTAGTTTGTGTCGAAGATGAAGTAGTGTTGACGCAGGGTGTGGGGGGAGTGAGGCGGGTCGCCTGAGCGTAAGTTTCTGCAAAGAGGGAGGTGGCCTCAACGGACCGTCGAACCTGGGGGTAGGAAACCCCGGTCGTGGCCTTGACGGCGCATACCTCATTTTCCTTGCACGAAACCGGACAGAGGGGTGATGTGGTAAGGTGATCGGGGGTGTGACAGTTAAGGCTGTGGGATGGTTTGGAGCAGGTGGATTCTGGATGAGGCGTCTCGCCGCACTTGGGGCATCGGGCTGGTTGGCGGCACGTCCAACTGCCAAGGCCGAAGCGCTGGCAATTAAAACATCGAAGGGGATTGGGAATGAAGACACGGACTTGGTAGCGTAGGTATCCGACGAGGATGGTCTTGGGAAGGGTGATAGATTTGAAGGTGAGGACTAGGAGATTCGTATCACGTTTCTGACCATCTTTGAATGGGGTGATGCGGCGGACGTGGGTCACCCCCTCCGGCCTGAGCTCCGTTTGAATATATGCATCAGACATGACGCGGCATTCCGGCGCGAAGATTGTGCCCTTGGTGGTGTTCCGGTTGCAGGGGAGAGTGATTGTGACGGATTTGCCGCAGAATATGGTGCTGCGGAGGAAGGCTTTGATTTGGACTCGAGCTTAGGCTTCGGTGACGAGTGGCGATTTTGGGTCAGTGTCCTACTTGCATTTTTCCCAATCGCGGAAAAAGCCCTACCTTGTGGAAACCACAAATACAAAAAAAAAACACACAAACCCAGGGAACACAAATATGATGACGAAAAGCACAGGGGTGGCGGGTGTCATCCCACTGGAAATGAAAAGTAGAAAGAAAAGGATGCGATGGGTGACACCACACTTGTAAATTATAAATACGGACGAACTCAGGTGAAACAAGCCGAGCGGACGAACTCTTCTCTATCGCGCATGTGGTGATCCATCATGAGGTCACTGCACGAGATTAGTGGAATATGGCACCTCGTTTTGGCTCGGCGCGTCGAATTAGCGGAGACACGCGCCGCTTTAGCGGAGACACACGCCGCCCTTCAGTTCATTACACGGCTGGGCCGCCGAGACCCTGTACATGGATCCGATCGTGTATGGCTCGTGCGTCCGAGCCGGGCGCCCTTTTTGTTATGCTAATTTTTCGCCGACTCACCACAGTGAGCGCCGGTCGCCGGCCGCCACAGATCACAATACCGCAAAAACGAGCGACGAAACGCCTCTACTGCCGCCGCCGGGACGCATAACAAATGACTCCAAATTACAACCGATGGCGCACCTCGGGCTGCGTCGTGAATGCCTCGGCGCACCGAGGTCGCCGCGGGTGCGCCGTTTTTCGCCCCATCGGTAATGGCCGTTCGCGGGGCTCGTGGACGGCGAAAAAGAGGAGCGCGGGGCATGCGCGGCGGTTTTTGTTGTCGTCTCGCGCTACGACTGGGATGCGATCGAGGTGTACGCCTGCGGCACGATTCTGAAACACGCGGGTGAGTCCCTCAGAGATTCACTGTGGCTGCTGTTTCGTCAGCGATCAGCAGAAGCCGCGCAGTGACCTACACAGGTCGCGCAGTAACCTTCAGAATCAGACAGTTCTCAGCAGGGTCCGGGAGGCGACAGTGGCCATCATGTCAGTCTCGACAGGGGTCCATCATGTCAGTCTGGACAGGGGTCCATCATGTCAGTCTGGACAGTAGCCATCATGTCAGTCTGGACAGGGGTCCATCATGTCAGTCTGGACAGGGGTGCATCATGTCAGTCTGGACAGGGGTCCATCATGTCAGTCTGGACAGGAGTCCATCATGTCAGTCTGGACAGTAGCCATCATGTCAGTCTGGACAGGGGTGCATCATGTAGTCTAGACAGGGGTGCAGTGGACAGGGGCCCATCATGTAGTAGGCAGGGTCATCATGTCATCGGACAGGGTCATATCATGTCAGTCTGGACAGGGGCCATCATGTCAGTCTGGACAGGGGTGCATCATGTCAGTCTAGACAGGGGCCCATCATGTCAGTCTGGACAGGGGTGCATCATGTAGTCTGGACAGGGGTGCATCATGTCAGTCTGGAAAGGGGTGCATCATGTCAGTCTGGACAGGGGTGCATCATGTCAGTCTGGACAGTGGTGGAGACTGTTTTCGCATCAAGTCTAAGACGACGTCGTGGGCAGATGTATTTCTCTTGAAATTCCATTGCTTTGACGGTCAATCTTTTGATGGACAGTACAATGTGTCGGAGTGCAGGTATCAGAGGACTGAAACAGTTCGATCGCATTGCTGTCCGCGAGGGTGTAGAAACGGGAACAATGCAGGGAAAACAGCTTCTCATGTCATTTTTTTAATGCAGCGCTCGTAAACATAATCATAAGGTTTCGGAGAATTGCGGGCCATCGCCATCATTGGCCGCTGCTCTTCCCATTGCAGCCGTTCGTGACGCTTCGTGACGCTTCGTGACGCTTCGTGACGTTCGTGACGCTTCACCCTATTCCCGTGCGGTTCGCTCAACCCGATTATTGTCCGGGGGGGGGGCATGTTCTCCTTGAGATCAGGAAACCTACCGTCAAATATATTCGCAACATAACAGAAGCAAGTAGTCGGGACGAAGTCTATCAATTTGCGCCTTAGAGCTTTGAGTAGAGTAACCAGGCCGAGCTAAGGAAATACACTAGGCGAAGGCTTTTCCCCTCTACCATCCGATTACGCTTCGTTCAAATGTTCATGCATGGATATTTAAGTTGTTCCAAAAAGTATATCTCTATGATCTAGACATGACAAATGAATGCTTGAATGGATGGTCGAAGCTATGAATAACTACGAGTGAAAAGGACTTTTCTCCGCTGGACAGCGATTACTTACGTTTGGAAAATTAAATGGTCAGGTTTCGCATTGCCATAAGTAAAACGTATGTTTATGGGTTAAGCAATCTATCTTGGACGTCTTATCTCTTTGTAAAAACAGCGAGTGTGAACTTAGACACCCGAAATGGAAAAAAATAGAGAATCTTGTATTTGTCATTGGAATGCTCACTTCAATACCAGATATTAACTTTGCTATTTGCTCTTGAGCTATATTTATTCCTTATAAGCATCTAAAAAGGGACAGAAACGGATATTTGGAGCCACAATAGGGGAATATCTGTTTTACATTTCGCTTCGGTTGAAGCCTCTAAGATCCATGGCCAGAGAGTCAGCTACTGACGTGTGCTGACCTGTAAATGTGAGTTTTTTTTTTAAAACTACATAAGCATGCAAGAAAACGGTAGGCGTTGGATGAGGAAAATTTAGTGAAAATATTTAAACGTTTTACTAGATTCGCTGCATCTATGTAATTGCAGTGTTTAAAGCATCTGAAGCCCTACATTTACTTCAGCATAACCGCCGCTGATGGTGATTGTCATGGTGGAACGTCGTTTATCTATATATCCATGCATCTAAACCATCTAATCAGATGCATACAGCTGACAACTTTGACGATAACTAAAATGCTGAGTGTTCCTTAAAATTTGTTCCTGGAATCGCTATTGATCAGAAAGGAGCCATTATACATTTCAAATATGGTGTTCCTTGATGCTAGTTCAATTATTCTTCGTTTAACGAATTATTTGCGGGACGCATTGTTTTCGACATTGGTCGAGACGACCCCAATGGTTTCCGGAACTAGGAATTATCAAGAAGAAATTCGAACATCATTGGAAGTCGGTTCAACTTACAACTCGGCAGAGCTTTACTGACACCGGTGGGTCGTGATGGCGACCTGCCAGCTCTCGGGCTGGGGCTGGGCATCGTGCGCGGCCATCGATGGCGACCTGCCAGCTCTCGGGCTGGGCATCGTGCGCGGCGATCCACACAAATGTGTCTGCTTGCACATAATTGCTGACGCCAAAACCTGCCTGAGTACTCATGTTGTTTTTAGGAATCACATCCTGGCATCACTACTACTACGTGCATTGACTGCCAGCCCAATCATTATCATTCAGCGTTCGCTTATACTACGAAGTAGCACATTCATAATGGAGTCGATATTTAGATAGGAAGGGCGAGCTTGAATATGCTCAGTGCTATTGCGTTCTTACTTACCAGTCAGAAGCGCGTCCAAGCATTTCCATGGGTCTGGAGGGGCATCATTTCTTCGGAGGAGCGCCACTGGGAAAGTCCCTCTGGGATGCCTTCGGCTAAACATTCGTTGAGCGGTGTGCCTTCTCCTTAGGTCGAGGAGCGTCTTTGGCTGAAAAAAATCCCACTAAGGGGTGGGGGGGGGGGGGGGGATGAGCTCAAGCCTTCCTGAGAAGCGCCTTTTCCCGGTCAGAGGGGCGCCACCTTTTCACGGAGAGGAGCACATGCCCCCAGTGCCCCCTCCATGTGTCCGCCCCTGTCATCAGAGGCCAACACCACTCTGTGTGCTGCAGGGGAGCTAACTTCGGTTTGGCCGGTTTAGCTAAACCTCTGTGTGATCCGTAGCGGATGAACTGTGGCGCTGAGGTCTCCATGAGGTTCAGCTGAGCGTTCTGTGGTAGGTGGGCTGAGGTCTCCATGATGTCCAGCTGAGAGTTGTGTGATAGGTGGCGCTGAGGTCTCCATGAGGTTCAGCTGAGCGTTCTGTGGTAGGTGGCGCTGAGGTCTCCATGATGTTGAGCTGAGAGTTGTGTGATAAGTGGCGCTGAGGTCTCCATGAGGTTCAGCTGAGCGTTCTGTAGTAGGTGGCGCTGAGGTCTCCATGAGGTTGAGCTGAGAGTTGTGTGGTAGGTGGCGCTGAGGTCTCCATGAGGTTCAGCTGAGCGTTCTGTGGTAGGTGGCGCTGAGGTCTCCATGAGGTTGAGCTGAGAGTTGTGTGATAAGTGGCGCTGAGGTCTCCATGAGGTTCAGCTGAGAGTTCTGTGGTAGGTGGCGCTGAGGTCTCCATGAGGTTGAGCTGAGAGTTGTGTGATAAGTGGCGCTGAGGTCTCCATGAGGTTCAGCTGAGCGTTCTGTGGTAGGTGGCGCTGAGGTCTCCATGATGTTGAGCTGAGCGTTCTGTGGTAGGTGGCGCTGAGGTCTCCATGAGGTTGAGCTGAGAGTTGTGTGATAAGTGGCGCTGAGGTCTCCATGAGGTTCAGCTGAGCGTTCTGTGGTAGGTGGCGCTGAGGTCTCCATGAGGTTCAGCTGAGAGTTCTGTGGTAGGTGGCGCTAAGGTCTCCATGAGGTTCAGCTGAGAGTTGTGTGATAGGTGGCGCTGAGGTCTCCATGAGGTTCAGCTGAGCGTTCTGAGAGTAGGTGGCGCTGAGGTCTCCATGAGGTTCAACTGAGAGTTGTGTGATAGGTGGCGCTGAGGGCTCCAGAGGTTCAGCTGAGCATTCTGTAGTAGGTGGCCCTGAGGTCTCCATGATGTTGAGCTGAGAGTTGTGTAGAAGGTGGCGCTGAGGTCTCCAGAGGTTCAGCTGAGCATTCTGTAGTAGGCGGCGCTGAGGTCTCCATGAGGTCCAGCTGAGCGTTCTGGGATAGGTGGCGCTGAGCCGTCTGAGCGCTGAGTCTGATATGCAGGTCGTCAAGATGTTCACCGTCCTCGCCATTTACGGCCTGACATAGACAGCCTGCCATTGACAGCCTGCCATTGACGACCTGCCATTGACGGCCTGCCGCTTTGATTGTTGTTTTGACAGGCCTGGCCTGACAGGTCTGGTCAGTCCCGGCTGGCTCGGCGCTCCCCAGAATACTCCTGACAGGTCTGGTCAGTCCCGGCTGGCTCGGCGCTCCCCAGAATACTCCTGACAGGTCTGGTCAGTCCCGGCTGGCTCGGCGCTCCCCAGAATACTCCTGACAGGTCTGGTCAGTCCCGGCAGGCTCGGCGCTCCCCAGAATACTCCTGACAGGTCTGGTCAGTCCCGGCAGGCTCGGCGCTCCCCAGAATACTCCTGACAGGTCTGGTCAGTCCCGGCAGGCTCGGCGCTCCCCAGAATACTCCTGACAGGTCTGGTCAGTCCCGGCTGGCTCGGCGCTCCCCAGAATACTCCTGACAGGTCTGGTCAGTCCCAGCTGGCTCGGCGCTCCCCAGAATACTCCAGCACGGCACACACTGTGGGCCACGTTTTAGTGAATCGGAGGGGACGGGACGGTGGACGGTGCCAGGATTAGCTATTCGGCCGGGATTCGGGCAGGGGTGGTCCACAGGATCCCATGCTGCATCCGGGAGAAGTTGGCGAGATAGTAATCAACCACCGCTCGAGATGGGTGTTTTCTGGGCGATGCCTTCTCAAAAGAAGACGAACTACAATATACAGAACAGGTGCAGCATAGCCACGGCACCAGACTCACCAAAACCCCAGTATTTACACACTGGGCGGGGGAACCCTGCGCCTTCTCCCAGGGCGTCGTCAGGATTTCTCACCATGATTATCTGTCGTACGGCCGGGGGGGGGGGGGGGCAATGTCATGGGAGTGTCATGTTGGGGGACGGGAGGAAGATGTGTTCCCCAACATCCTGAAATTTAGCATTACTCCGATGGCGCTGCACGAAAAATCGACCTTAGAGCGCTCGCGCCGCTCCCCCTCCAGCCTATTCAAAATCGGTTGCGACACTCCTGGCTTGAGTCGCTTCCCGGGGTGGGGTAGGGTTTCTTCTAACTCGTCAGCTGGGGTCGATGCTCCAGTTATGGCCGTCCTCCCCCACCCCATCATGGCCGTCCCCCACCCGATCATGGCCGTCCTCCACCCCCATCATGGCCGTCCCCCACCCGATCATGGCCGTCCTCCACCCCATCATGGCCGTCCTCCACCCCATCATGGCCGTCCTCCCCACCCCCATCATGGCCGTCCTCCACCGCCATCTTGGCCGTCCTCCCCCACCCAAACATGGCCGTCCTCCCCCACTCCCATCATGATCGTCCTCCCCACCCCCATCATGGCCGTCCTCCCCACCCCCATCATGGCCGTCCTCCACCCCCATCATGGCCGTCCCCCACCAGATCATGGCCGTCCTCCACCCCATCATGGCCGTCCTCCACCCCCCATCATGGCCGTCCTCCACCCCATTATGGCCGTCCTCCCCCACCCCATCATGGCCGTCCCCCACCCGATCATGGCCGTCCTCCATCCCCATCATGGCCGTCCTCCACCCCATCCTGGCCGTCCTCCACCCCCATCATGGCCGTCCTCCACCCCCATCATGGCCGTCCTCCACCCCCCATCATGGCCGTCCTCCACCCCCATCATGGCCGTCATCCCCACCCCCATCATGGCCGTCCTCCCCACCCCCATCATGGCCGTCCTCCCCATCCCCATCATGGCCGTCCTCCACCCCCATCATGGCCGTCCCCCACCCGATCATGGCCGTCCTCCACCCCCCATCATGGCCGTCCTCCACCCCCATCATGGCCGTCCTCCACCCCCCATCATGGCCGTCCTCCACCGCCATCATGGCCGTCCTCCACCGCCATCATGGCCGTCCTCCCCCACCCAATCATGGCCGTCCTCCCCACCCCCATCATGGCCGTCCTCTACCCCATCATGGTCGTCCCCCACTCCATCATGGCCGTCCTCCCACACCCCCATCATGGCCGTCCTCCCCAACCCCATCATGGCCGTCCTCCACCCCATCATGGCCGTCCTCCCCCACCCCATCATGGCCGTCCTCCCCACCCCCATCATGGCCGTCCTCCCCACCCCCATCATGGCCGTCCTCTCCCACTCCCATCATGGCCGTCCCCCAACCCCATCATGGCCGTCCCCCACCCCATACGGGCCGTCCCCCAATCCCATCATGGCCGTCCTCCGCCACCCCCATCATGGTCGTCCTCCCCCACCCCATCATGACCGTCCTCCCCACCCAATCATGGCCGTCCCCACCCCATCATGGCCGTCCTCCCCACCCCATCATGGCCATCCTCCCCACCCCATCATGGCCGACCTCCCCCACCCCATCATGGCCGTCCTCCCCCACCCCATCATGGCCGTCCCCACCCACATCATGGCCTTCCTCCCCCACCCCATCATGGCCGTCCTCCCCACCCCATCATGGCCGTCCTCCCCCACCCCATCATGGCAATGATGGGGCTGGGCCAGCAAAGAGTACCACTTTTTGCTTGCCCTTCAAGAAGGTATAACACCGAAACGTCGGGCGTAAATAAATAAATATTAAATAAATAAATAAATAAATAAATAAATAAATAAATAATAAATAATAAATAAATAAATAAATAAATAAATAAATAAATAAATATATAAATAAATAATAAATAAATATTTTCACCTTAATGTAAAAAGAAACTACCGTTACCGGCCATCCTACATTGTTTACGTTTATTTTCCTGCCTTTATCAAGAAACAGTCTCCATAGCAGAGCAATGGTATAATTCCAGAAATTAGTCACTGGAATTTTATGCATGCCTTTGCGATTAGTGTTTCACCAATGACATTTTGTGCCACACATTTTGGCATCAAAAGGAGTAAAAAATAACGTCATGTTAAGTCAATGAAGTTATTTCCAACTTGTTATTATGATCAACTCTGGTCGAGGCGCCCTAAAGCCCAAATATCTAGTAACTGGACTGGGGCATGTGTAATGGACGCACGTAAGGTTCGCCCAGAAACGCCTCAGACCTCACAAAACACGAATGTTTCCCAGCACATGTTCAGTTCTACTTGCGATAGCATATGCAATAGCTTCCGCTCGCCTGAAATGGGTGACGTTCTCAATGTATGGCCACGCAGCTACAGCGACGCATTCTTTTCAGAACCTAGCAACGGCCAGCATGGTGTTCAGGGTGGTATTGATTTGGACCAGCCTGCTGTTGGCCGGCTTGACGTCGGCACACACTGAGCTACCACTGATAGCTTGCGGCCTGCCCGGAGGGGTGGTGTTGGTGGTGGTGGTGGAGGGGGGGGAGGGTCAACTGACCCCTCTCAACGTGGCAGACACATGAGTCTCATTCCCGGGCTTACGTGGCAGGTGACGAGCGGGGCCAGACGCTAGCCAGATAACCAGATAACTAGATGGTAGCCAGGTAACCAGATGGTAGCCAGGTAACCAGGTGGTAGCCAGGTAGCCAGATGGTAGCCAGGTAACCAGACGCATGGCGTCAGCTCCTGGCTGTGTTGTTTGTGAACCGCCGTCGTGCAAGTCCTGGCTGCGCTTCTGCTATTGCAGCGCCACTGTCGAGGGAGACCGCCATCGGCTGAATGGACCATGAATGGACGGATTGTCGGAGCGCGAGCCTCAAACAGGCGGCCGCGCGGCGCCTGCACCGCCGTCGATGCCGTCGATGTCGCCCTGCGGCGGCCGCCCGGCCTGTTTGATCTGGCCGGCGAGTACACACAGTGCACTCGCCGCAACACAAAGCCGGCGACACCCCGGCCACTGGCTGGGTGTGGACGGCACGCCTGTGACAGAGCGCCAGCTCTGTGCGGCACACACCGGCCGCCATTGATTGATGGAGGATGGATGGATGGATGGCTGCGGGTGGCGGCGGGTCCGGCCGAGTGGGCAGCCAGACGGCAGCCCGTAGGCAGGCAGGCACCAGCCCGTGGGCAGGCGGCGACAGCCCGTGGGCAGGCGGACACCAGCCCGTGGGCAGGCGGCGACAGCCCGTGGGCAGGCGGCGACAGCCCGTGGGCAGGCGGCGACAGCCCGTGGGCAGGCAGGCACCAGCCCGTGGACAGGCGGCGGCAGCCCGTGGGCAGGCAGGCACCAGCCCGTGGACAGGCGGCGACAGCCCGTGGGCCGGCAGGCACCAGCCCGTGGGCAGGCGGACACCAGCCCGTGGGCAGGCAGGCACCAGCCCGTGGGCAGGCAGGCACCAGCCCGTGGGCAGGCGGCGACAGCCCGTGGGCAGGCGGACACCAGCCCGTGGGCAGGCGGCGACAGCCCGTGGGCAGGCGGACACCAGCCCGTGGGCAGGCGGCGACAGCCCGTGGGCAGGCAGGCACCAGCCCGTGGACAGGCGGCGACAGCCCGTGGGCAGGCAGGCACCAGCCCGTGGGCAGGCGGACATCAGCCCGTGGGCAGGCGGACACCAGCCCGTGGGCAGGCGGACACCAGCCCGTGGGCAGGCAGGCACCAGCCCGTGGGCAGGCAGGCACCAGCCTGTGGGCAGGCGGACACCAGCCCGTGGGCAGGCGGACACCAGCCCGTGGGCAGGCGGACACCAGCCCGTGGGCAGGCAGACACCAGCCTGTGGGCAGGCAGGCACCAGCCCGTGGGCAGGCAGGCACCAGCCCGTGGGCAGGCAGACACCAGCCTGTGGGCAGGCGGACACCAGCCTGTGGGTAGGCGGACACCAGCCCGTGGGCAGGCGGACACCAGCCTGTGGGCAGGCAGACACCAGCCTGTGGGCAGGCAGGCACCAGCCCGTGGGCAGGTAGGCACCAGCCTGTGGGCAGGCAGGCACCAGCCCGTGGGCAGGCGGCGACAGCCCGTGGGCAGGCGGACACCAGCCCGTGGGCAGGCGGACACCAGCCCGTGGGCAGGCGGACACCAGCCCGTGGGCAGGCGGACACCAGCCCGTGGGCAGGCAAGCACCAGCCCGTGGGCAGGCGGACACCAGCCCGTGGGCAGGCAGACACCAGCCCGTGGGCAGGTAGGCACCAGCCTGTGGGCAGGCAGGCACCAGCCCGTGGGCAGGCGGCGACAGCCCGTGGGCAGGCGGACACCAGCCCGTGGGTAGGCGGACACCAGCCCGTGGGCAGGCGGACATCAGCCCGTGGGCAGGCGGACACCAGCCCGTGGGCAGGCAGGCACCAGCCCGTGGGCAGGCGGACACCAGCCCGTGGGCAGGCAGACACCAGCCTGTGGGCAGGCAGGCACCAGCCCGTGGGCAGGCGGACACCAGCCCGTGGGCAGGCAGACACCAGCCTGTGGGCAGGCAGGCAGGCACCAGCCTGTGGGCAGGCAGACGGCAGACTGCCGAGTGACTGCCAGTTGGGGATCGGGCCGAGGCTCGAGCTGACTGCAATAGCGGGTAAGGTCAGCTGGGCCCGTGCTGTGCTCGGCTGTGTTCGCTGAATAACTGCAGAGGCTGTCAATGCCACCGGTGTCGCCACCGGTGTCGCTTTACATGCACCTTAGGAGTGGCATGTGCCCCCGCAATGCTGTGTTATGCCCCGAGCCCTTCGAATGCTAATTGCACCAACGTAAAGTTGATTTGGAATAAGTTCAGAAATAAGTTAGTTAAGTAAGAAGTAAGTTCGGAATAAGTTCCCCGCCCCCACCCCGCTGAACATACTTGGTGTCGTGTAAAACCTTTAAATATTTTGATTCAGCCTGTAATTTTCGAAGATAAACTGTTTTATTAATGCAACTTCACCTTTCATTTGTTACACTTATGTGTTGGTAATGAGCTAGAATCAACAAGTAAACAATCGCTCTCGTAAAGCGCCACCTCTGTTCAGTATGTCCACTGGTTAAGGGAATAAGACTAAGGGAGGGCAGAGGGGCGGGCGGGAGATTCCCCTCTCTTGGAACCATATTCCCTTGTTTACCATCACACCTGTCACCTGTCTGACACCTGTCTGACATCACAGCTTGTGCCACGGCCTTTTGGAAGTGACCCTGGCTGAGCGTTGTGAGCGATTGATGAGCATGTGAAAACTGGGCGTGTTCTTGAACAATGCTAGGGCATACTGATGCATATTAACATTGCGCATTTCCATACAAAAATTGTCTTATATGCAATTTCTCGTGTTGGAATACTTCGCGCCCGCATACGTTGGTCTAAAATTGGTTATCTAACATCTACCATTGGTCATATGTGAGTATGTGAATACCATCTGGGCTTACCATCTGGGCTTCTGGCGCATGTCGCTTCGACCAGGTTATCAGTTTACCGTAAATTCCGTAATTAATTGCCGTACACCCAATCCATTTACGGTTTGTGGTAAATGTGCAGACTTGCACGCAACACATGGTATATGATTCAGCTGACGGCGCTGTTCCTGGGGCGACATCTGATGAATTGGTTGTCAGTAACGAAGCTATTGATCATGCATTGCGTTGCGAGGGATCTATATAATGTTTATGCTTCCCAGTAAAAAAAGAGTTTTAGCTCTGCTCTCGATCGCTATTTTTAGTACCACCTCTGACCCATTTAAACTCGCCTGAAGATATGAGCTTGATTAGTTTTTATAAATATTATGTGATGCATTCTGCCAAAAGTATTCAGTCCTAGTTTTGCCAGGGCTTAGGGAGATATGTTGCCATTTTACCGTTTCTGTCGTCGTACGCCACGCATTGACACATCCGATATTGTGCTAGAGCAATAGAATATAACTGCATAGAACCTACTGATCATGCACTATATTGTGAGGGGTCTAGATAATTTATATGCTTCGCAGTAAAAAAAGAGTTTCAGCTCTGCTCCTGGGCGCCACTTTTAGTACCACCTCTAACCAATTTAAGCTCGCCTAGAGTTATGAGCCTCATCAATTTTTCCAGCTATTATTTGATGCATCCTATCAAAACTATTCAGTTCTAGCTTTGCCCGGTCTCAGGGAGATACGTTGCCATTTTACCGTATCTGTGGTCGTCACGTCACGCATAGATACACCCGATATTGTGCCATGTCAAGTGGGGATAGATGCATATGTTGGTGGTCGTGATAGGTACTTGGACATCTCGTACCTTGTCATCTAATATCTTAGAAGCTCAGTGTCGTGAGCTTGGAATCACAACTGGCCGACCTTGGAAAGCTCCATGTGTCCAGATAAGGGGTCAGTTTAAGGAAAATAATTTCGGGCAACACCCATATGCAATTTCTGATTATTACAATGCTCGATAACAGTCACAGGGACCGTTTAAGATTCATTTTCAGCATTCCTGCTGCTGCTGTTGAGCAAGCTAACCCATGAACACACCAGGCTCTTCGTATATGTGGGGATGCATGCAATACACCGATGGTTCACAATTGTAATCAGTGGCGGCTTCAGGAGGCAAAGTAGGTGGTGTGCGACAAGGGACATGCACTACAATGTACGTGAATATAACGAAACTAGAAAGGTGCTATCATATTTTCAACGCATATTTACGCTAAGTTTTCGCTCCTGACTAAGCCATCGGATATAATTTACATTTGCGCACATTTCGTATCGGTACCGTGCATTCTGGCCACGCATGCTTGAGATTTAGCGGGATATGAAATGTGCAAAATGTTCCATTATGTTCGCGTCCCTACATCCACCCCTGCCCTTCTGGCAAGTTTAAAATGAATGAAATATGCATCAAGAGCAGCTGTAGCAGGAAAGTTGCACCAAGACGAATCCAGGAATTCGCATGCGGAGGGGGGCATTTCCTGGAATGCCTTCGGCGGAACATTCGCTGAGCGAAGGGGGAGTACGCTCGAGCATACTGAAGGGGTGCCCTTTTGTCTTAACTGGGCGTTATTTTCCGTGAATGGGGTGTCTTTGGTCAAACAAATCCGTTGAGCTGGGAATAGGAGGACGAAGGGTGCACTTGAGCCTTCTTGAAGGGGCGCCTTTCCCGTCTGGAGATGCGCCACCTTTCCTTTGGGGGGGACATGCCACAGGTTCCCCTCTGTATCCGTCCCCGAGTAGCACTAATCACTCCATTGGATTAACACCGCCGGTGAACTCCTTCCCAGAGCGACGTAGCCAGCGCGACTCCAGCCACAGTGACGACATCAGGAAGACTCCTCCCCGGGTGACGTCACGAGTGGGATACTCCTCCCCGGAGTGCCGCCGCCTGTGACGTCACAGATGGGGGGCAGAGCGGCTGGAATGTGGCCAGGGCCGCTGCTCTGCGGCCTGCTGCTCTGCGGTCTGCGTATGGCGCGGCCGTCGCTCCGCGCTGCGCTGCTCGGCGGCTGGCTCTTCCTCTGCTGGCACCAGTGGCGGCTGCTGCGCGGCGAGGCGGTGTCCACGGTGACCGTGCAGGAGCACCTGCCGTTCCCCGGCTTCACCGTGTGCCCGCGGCTGCCGGCCAACACGTGAGTGGAGCGCCGGGCACCTGAATGTCTCGCACGGCGATGCAGTCTGCACCCGCGCAGCCGCACTGGATGTGCCTGTCTGTACCACGAGCGATATGGAGAAGCGCGATCAGGTCCGCTTTCGTGCTCGTGCTCCGGACAAGCACGAGCAATCCGGCCCGACCGGTTCTGGTTTGGCCGTCACCTGTTTGAAGCGGTAGTAGTTTTTAGTGGTACTTTTGTGGCTGATGTCCTGCTTTCTTGTTTCTGGATGAGGCCTGCTATTTTTACTCTAATGTTATATCATAATACCATAATGTTATATCTACTATAATTATTACAGAACGGATCCAGAAAATTTGATCGCGGGGAGGGGTGGTGGGGGTGGTGGGTGGGGGGTGGGGGTGGGGGGTTATTCGTCTGCAGAGGCGCCATCTCCCCGTAGGTGTGACACTGGTTGAAACAATTTCAAGGGGGCTGCTACCATTGGGACGGGAACCCGCCATCCCGGTATCCTTCTTGAACCACCGTCTGGATTCTGACCAGCTTTCGTGACAATTATTTTCTCACCTGTCAACTTTGTCCATAGGAAAGTTCTGTGACGTTACTTCGACGTCCGTCAAGCGCCATCTATATATTTGACCCGGCGTTTGTTTCCACGAGTTGCCAACAGATGGCAGCTGCGGTCGGCGTGACACCCGATCCTTGCCTGCGGCGCAGCACACCTTCATGCTCGTACGGCGCCCTTGGTGACGCCTCACGCTGCAATGGTGATGCGGAACGCCGCACGGACTTGCCTGGGCTGACCACTCGGTGTGCGGGAGCTGGATTGGATTCCGTGGTAAATTCGCCACGGTGAAAACATTTGTGCACTGCTCGGACATGTCAGTGTTTGGTGGCAATAAGGCGTCATTTAAGGTTAAAATTAGTCCATTTGGTGGTGCTTGCGATGCACAGCTACTGCAAATTGCAACAAAAGAGTTAAATATTAATTTACGTTTATTTTAGTCAAACACACAGCAAGCACTCATCAAAAGCACATCAAACACACATCAAGCGCAGTGGCGTCGCCACGAAATTCTTCCAGGGGGGGGCAAGGTCGAAAGGGGGCCTCCTGTTCCCCGAAAGGGGGCCTCCATTTTGTTAGGGTCTCATATTGTTTTTAGGCTCTTACTATGGTTCGAGAATGGGCAACATGATTTCATATTGGTGTTTTGTTTGTTCTTGGCATGGTGCATCATTTACTCAAAACGCAATAGCACTAATCATTTTCGCTGAGAACTGGGCCATACCAGGGTATAAATAAGTAATATTTGGATAAATACATCAGCGCCAAAACAAACCAACGTCTCAATGCTTTCTCGAATCTTCCCGCTGGCCTCTAGATTGCAGCGAGCTGGCGGGGCTGGTGCTAAGCATATCTTACAGATATCTGCCATTGATCAACCCACTTTTAAGTCCTCCAAGTCTAACTGAATATAGCTAGATTCATCACTGCTGTTATTTATCCCCACCAGCTTGATGTCATAAGCAAAGCAAGAACGATCATTTATCAGTCCTAGGACGACAATTTCGAAAAGGTGACAACGAGAAGTGGATTGCATTGGTTTTTCTGAGCGCCATCTTAGGAATTTGTTTATTTTTATAACATTTGGTGCTGGCTGCAAGGCAACTGTCACACGAGCTAAAATATATCCTCAGCGAATAAATTCACGGCAAGAACAAGCATTGAACAGCAATGCATAAATGACAATGAAACAATGCAACAATGTCAGTGCATACATAATCCAAACTTTCAAATTCCACGCCGTCACACCCATCGTTTTCGCTGTGCTGTACCGTTTTGTAAATGACGTTGAGAAGGTATGGAAGCTGGGAAGCTCTAATCATGCAGGCTGTAATAACAGAAAAGAAGTTTGTTGGAAGAAAATGCATTTAAAAACATCATTCATCCCATTTTATATGGGGCATGGATGTTGTATTGTATGCTTGTGAGGGGTAATTTGTCCCCTCAATGTTGGCTTTGCCCCATGGGCGTATGTTTCTGAAAATTATTGAGGGACCAGTGGAGTACCTATATTTGCGTCAAGCAGGAGGGGGCAAACGGATTTGCAGGGGCGGGGGGGGGGGGGGCACCTACGCCCATGAAAAAGTCCTTGGATTTCGACCGCTATTTTTGCAAAGGGGACATTTAGAAATAATATAATTAGTTATCAACTAAATTGTCCTGTGGAGGGGCCTAATCTACCACTATGGTTTCTGATTGGTCGGATTTCAACCCTAACTCCACCACCCAGTTCTAAGGTTTTTTTGGTATCCCTTGATAAGTTACCTCACACTGCTGAAATTACACCTATACCACAAAACCGGATCGGTATCCCAAAAAATCACGCTGGAGCCCACCAAAAAAAGGAGGGATTCAAACAAATAAATGTCCGGGTCAGGAAAATGGCTCTGGAGCACCGAACATTTTTCCCAGATGCCTTCAAAAATTGAGTATGGCACCGAAAAGCATACCGGATCTCGAAAAATCGAGGTGGGATACAAAAACATGGCGCCAGAGGCTCGAAAAATTAGGCCGGGATTCGGACTTTAAAAAAAAACAGAAAAGATCCACAAAAATCGCGTCGAGCCCAGAAAGCTGGCGTTGGGTCTCCGGAACCACGCGCCTGGGCGCGATAAGTCGCGCTGGGACCCAGCAAAATCGCACCGAAGCCCCAAAGTCATACTGGGGCCCCACAAATGTGCGTCAGAAGCCCCAAATATACACAGCGGGACCCTAAGAGTACAACGGTGCCCGCAAATACAACTAACCCTCCAAAGCGCACCGAGTCTCCCAAAAAGCGATAAGGCCTTAAAACATGCGTTGCAGCCCTAAATAAACATACCGAGAGCTCTAAAAAAAATACACTGCAAGCTCGCAAGACGCACAGGGGCCATGAGAACGCACAAGGGCCTGAAAAAAAAGGCTGGGGCCACAAAAGGCAACATGGTTCCAAAACGTACAAAACAACCGGGAGCTAAACAAACACATCGGGATCTTCGAAAACGCCCTGACACGTAAAAAATAATCGATGCACAAAAAAAACAACAAAGCCCTAAAACGAGCAGGGTTTCGAAGATGTATTAGGCCATAACTTCAATTTAAAATGTATTACCCACCACTTTAAAATACAAAATTTCACAATTTCAGGCATTCCAGTTCATAGCACCCGGTCGCCACGACGGCAACGTCAGTGCACGTGCACACCCATTTTTCGTAGTCGGTGCATTCGCCACACTTCGTGCGATGCTACGGTTTCTGCTAGGCCTTCTGCGTTTTGCTAATTGCTGCCACATGATAGACTTGCGCCATATTTGACGTGATGGAATGCTTCGTATGGGCGTTCGCTGCGAAAAGTCGAGTGATTAAATTCGATCATTAGTTTCCTACTTCCCACATTTTCTGGTAGTTATGAAATGCGGTTTCCGCTGAGCTTTGATGCACTTCATATCTTTGCTGCTATCCTCCCAGATTGGCTACCGAACCGAGGCCCTGCCTCAGCGTTCTTTTTTGGACCCGTTGCGTCTTTCTTGGTCTATGATTGTGTATTATGGCTCCAATCCATTTTTGTTAAGGGCCTAAAACATGTTCGAACCCCCTGCTCGTTTTAGGGTTTGTTGCATTTTTGTGCACGGATGATTTTTTTTGGACGTGTCAGGGCGTTTTCTAAGATCCCGATGTGTTTAATTAGCGCCCGGTCTTTTTGTTTGTTTTGGAACTGTTGCCTTTTGCGGCCCCAGCCACTGTTTAGGCTCCTGTGCGTTATCATGACCCCTGTGTGCCTTGAGAGCTTCCGGTGTATTTCTTAGACTCCCGGTATGTATATTTATGGCTGCAACGCATGTATTAAGGCCCTGTCGCTTTTTGTGAGACTCTGTGCGCTTTGGAGGGTCAGTTGTATTTTCGGCCCCCGTTGTGCTCTTAGGGTCCCGATGTGTTTATTTTGGGCTTCTGACGCACACTTGTGGGGCCCCAGTACAATTTCGGGGCTTCGGTACGATGTTTCTAGGTCCTAGAGCGGCTTATCGCGCCCAGGCGCGTGGTTCCGGAGACCCAACCCCAGTTTTCTGGGCTCAATACGATTTTTGTGAATCTTTTCTGATTTTTTTAAAGTCAGAATCCCGGCCTGATTTCTCGAGCCCTTGGCGCCATGTTTTTGTATCCCACCTCGATTGTTCGAGATCCGGTTTGTTTTTCGGTGCCGTACGCAATTTGTGAAGGCATCTGATAATATGTTCCGTGCTCCAGAGCCATTTTTTACCTGGGAATTTAGTTGTTGGAATCCCTCCTTATTTTGGAGGGCTCCAGCTTGATTTTTTTCGGATACCGATCCGGTGTTTGTGGTCACACTGTGCTTACGTGTGGCCCTAGACGCCAATTTTTTAGAGCCTCGACGGGACTACCGATGGGAATTGTGGGTCCCGAGCGCGATATTTTGGGGCCCGGCTCGAGTTTGTGGGACGCGTTGTATTTAGCTGTGGCCCCAACGTGATTTTGGCGGTTCCTGTTGCAATTTTTCGGGCCTCGGAGCGAGTTTTCCGGGGCTCGCCGTATTTATTTGGAGACCCATACGCGAATTCTGGTGGACCGACGCGAATTTTGGTGGCCCCAGCGCGATTTGTGATGCCCCGGCACGATTCTTGGGAGCTTATCCCTCTCAGGATGGAGGGGGCATTTGCCCCTTTGATATAGCACTGCGGCCACTGAAGGATTTTTTTTGTCCCAGAGTGGCATTCCGGTTAAGGATTGATTTTTGGGGCAGCTGCAACTTTTGGGGCCCGGCGCGACCTTCTGGGCCTCCAGTGTGATTTTCAAGTGCTGCGACGCGACTTTTTTTAGTCCAATGTGATCTTGTGGGCCCCGACGTCATTTTCTTGGATCCCTAGCGCGAGCTATAGCGGCCTCGACACTTTTTGGGGGTCCAATGCGTTTTGGGGGCTTTTGGCGTCATTGTTGGGCCCACAGAGTGATTATCCATGTCCGGATTGTTTTTCGTTGCTCCGGCTTCATTTGTTTTGGTCCCAATGAGACTGTTGGGGCACGGTACGACCTGTCGTGCCCCTGGCATGATTTTCGTGGTCCGGGCGTGAATTTTTGGTACCCCAGGCTCAGCGTAATTTGCGGGGGCCCCGGCCGGATCTTTTGGGGCCCATATCGTGATTTCAAAATACCCAAACAAGACTCTTACTATTTCTTAGGGGTTTCTTCTTGCAAATTATAGGCCTCCTGTCGCGTCTTAAGGGTCTCGTCTCATTTCCTAGAGCCTTTTTACCGGTTTTCGACGTCTCCTTGTGTTTCCTACCCTCCTCCATATTCAATGGTCCCCCTCTCCCGTCTTGGAGGGCCTCCTCTTGCATTCTGGGGCCCCTTTAACATGGCATGGGGCTTTCTCTCATCTTCGAGGGGCATTCTCTGCCAAATTAGGGGCCTCCTGCCACGCCTCGTGGGCCTCCTCCTTTATCCTGGCAAAGCCTTACCCGTCTTGAGGGATCTTCAATTTTGGAAACCTCACCTCCTTCCATACCTGCTACCACTCCCATCTTAAGGGCCTCCTCTCATTTCCTGGGAACTCTTTCCGGTCTTCGGGGCCTCATTTGGTCCTGGAGACCTACTCCTTCTTGAGGGACTCCTCTTGAGTCCGGCAGGTTCCTCATTTTTCTTCTAGAGGCCTTCTTTTCTCAAATTAGGGTCCTCCTCTCACGTCTTGGGGGCCTCCTGCTCTGCGTGTGGATTCGATCTTTACCCATCTTAGGGGTGGTCTCTTATCTCCTGGTGGACTCCTCTTCTCTCCCAGGCGCCTCCTCTGCCAAATTACTGGCAACCTTTCCTATCTTAGTGGCCTTGTTATTTCCCGGGGACCATCTTAGCCGTCTTCGAGCCTTCTTTTCCGCCTGGGAGCCATCTCTCTTATCCAATGGCCTTTCTCTCCTATTTTAGGGGCCTCCTCGTTCATCATGGGGTCTCATTTCCAGTCTTGTGTCGTTCTCTTCCGAATTAGGTGCCTCCTGCCACGTCTCTGGATCATCCTTTTCTATCTCGGTGGAACCTCACCCGTTTGGGGCCTGCTTTTGCGTCTCCGAAACCTCATCTCATATCCACTGGCTTCCTTTTCCGTCTTAGGGCCTCCTCTCATATTATGGGGCCTCCTTTCCGGTGTTGGGGCCTCCTTTGCAATCCTGGTTGCCTCCGTGCCATTTTTGACACTCTTGATTTCTGGGGACTCCTACCCTCTCCTAGGTGACTCCTTTTTCAAATTAGGGGCCTCCTCTCACGTCACGGGGGCCTCCTTATCTGTGTTTGGAGCCTCATTATCCTCTTAGCAGGGTGCTTTTGCGTCCTAGTCCTAGATCTTCTCTTCTAGGGTCCTCCTCTTCCAAAATATGGTCCTCATCTGGCTGGTCTCGGTGTCCTTCTCTCATTCCTGCGGAGACCTTCTTACCCGTCTTGGGGCCCCTATTGCGTCCGGAGAAATCTCCCCTATCATGTCTTAATTTTATATTGCAGGGGCATCCTCTTCCGTCTTGGGGGCCTCGTTTTCCAAATTAAGAATATCCTGCCACCCATCGGAAGCCTTTTCGTCTAACCTGGGTGGCTTCTTGCCCGTCTCGGTGGCATCCTTTCCGTCCTGCGGGCCTCCTTTTCGTGCTGGGGGCCTCCTTTTCGTCCTGGGGCCTCCTTTTCGTCCTGGGGGCTACCTCCCAATCTCTGTTCTACGTCTTAGGGGCTACGTCCTTTTCGTCCTTGGGTGCATCCTTTTCGTCCTGGGGCCTCCTTTTAGTCCTGGGGGCCTCCTCCCAATCTCTGGTCTACGTCTTGGGGGCTTCCTTTGCGCCCTGGGGGCATCTTTTTCGTCCTGGGGGCCTCCTTTTCGGCCTGGGGGTCACCTCATAATCTCTGTTCTACGTCTTAGGGGCCTCCTTTTCGTCATGGGGGCCTCCTTGTCGTCCTGGGGGCCTCCTTTTCGTCCTGGGGGGCCTCCTTTTCGTCCTGGGGACCTCATCCCAATCTCTGTTGTACGTCTTGGGGGCATCCTTTTCGTCCTTGGGTGCATCCTTTTCGTCCTGGTGCCTCCTTTTCGTCCTGGGGGCATCCTTTTCGTCCTGGGGGCCTCCTCCCAATCTCTGTTCTACGTCTTGGGGGCCTCGTTTTCGTCCTTGGCTGCATCCTATTCGTTCTGGGGGCCTCCTTTTCGTCCTGGAGGGCCTCCTTTTAGTCCTGGGGGCCTCCTCCCAATCTCTGTTCTACGTCTTGGGGGCCTCCTTTGCGTCCTGGGGGCATCCTTTTCATACTGGGGGCCTCCCTTTCGTCCTGGGGGCCACCTCCCAATCTCTGTTCTACGTCTTAGGGGCCTCCTTTTCATCCTGGGGGCATCCTTTTCGTCCTGGGGGCCTCTTTTTCGTCCTGGGGACCTCCTTTTCGTCCTGGGGGCCTCCTTTTCGTCATGGGGGCCACCTCCCAATCTCTGTTCTACGTCTTAGGGGCCTCCTTTTCGTCCTGGGGACCTCATCCCAATCTCTGTTCTACGTCTTGGGGGGCCTCCTTTTCGTCCTTGGGTGCATCCTTTTCGTCCTGGGGGCCTCCTTTTCGTCCTGGGGGCCTCCTTTTCGTCATGGGGGCCCCTTTTTCGTCCTGGAGACCTCCTCCCAATCTCTGTTCTACGTCTTGGGGCCTCCTTTTCGTCCTGGGGGGGCCTCCTTTTCGTCCTGGAGGCCTCCTCCCAATCTGTGTTCTACGTCTTGTGGCCTCCTTTTGGTCATGGGGGCCTCCTTTTCGTCATGGGGCCTCCTTTTCGTCCTTGGGGGCCTCCTCCCAATCTCTGTTCTACGTCTCTTATAGAGACCTGATTACATTTCCTGGGGCCTCGTCAGTCTTGAGGCCTCATTGACAGCATGATCTTCTGTCCCATCGGCCTCCTTGCTCACCTTTCTTGCTGTGCATTTGCGAATAGGGGCCTCCTCAAATTTCAGAGGGGGGGGGGCGACCCCCAGTTTCACGGCAGGGGGGGGCGATTGCCCCCCCCCGGTGGCGACGCCCTCAACCCCCCCCCTATATCCAATAGAGTCCCCCCCCCACCCCCATTTTCTCTTCTTTCTTTTTTTCCTTTTTTACCCTTGTTCCAGTTACAAATAAAAAAAAGGGAAGGGAAAAAGGGAAAACCGACCCGACCACCGGGGCGCACCCCCACCCCCCCCCCGGGCCCGCGGCCGGCCGGCCACCCCCCCCCACCCCCAAACCCCCCCAAAAACCCCCAACCCCCCCCAAAACACACCCCCCCCGTTCCACCCCCCCCCCCCCCCCCCCCCCCCCCTCTTGAAAAGAAAAAGAGAAGAATAAAAAAAAAAAAAAAAAAACACCAACACCCAACCCACCCCCCCAACACCCCAAAAAATTAAAAAACCATACCCCCCAAAAAGACCCGGAAAACCCGCAAACCCTCCCCCCCCCCCCCCATCCGTCAACCCCCCCCCAAAAACCAATAAAAAAAAGCGAAAAAACACCAAAAAAAAAAAAAAAAAACAAAAAAAAAAAATGATGAAGGAACATTTTTTTTATGGAGCTCCGGGAGGGGGTTAAAGGGGTAAGTGCAGGCCCCAGGGAAAAAAACGACCACCCAAACAAAAAACCAACAGGTCCCCAACCCACACCTAAACCACCCGACCCCCACCCAACCCGACCCCCCCCCCACCCCCCCGGTGCCCCGCGCCGGCCCCCAACCACGCCGGGCCCGACCCCCCCACCGCCCCTCCCCCCCGGCCGCACCCCCGCCCCCGAGAACCGCCACCCGGAGCACCCCACCCCCACCCCCCCGCCCCCCACACCCCCCCCCCCCCCCGCGGCCCGGCGTGTACGTGTCGCCGCGCGGCACGTGCTACACGTTCCGACAGCACCCGTGGCAGACGGGCGGCGCGGTGAGTCTGCGGCTGGGCGCGTTCGACGACGACTTCATGAGCCCGCGACTGGGCATGTATCGGATTGACGTCCACGGAGAGCTGCCGCCCATGAAGATGCAGGGCTTCTACCTGCGAGAGAAGACCACCAGCATCAGTGTCGACCGGTAACTAGTACAGGTTGTTGTGCTGGGTGGGTAGTGTGTTGTGTGTTGTACTGTGGGCTTCGTAGGTAGTTTGCTGTTGTGCTGGGTAGGTAGTGTGCTGTGTGTTGTTGTGCTGGGTAGGTAGTGTGTTGTGTATGGTGTGCTGGGTAGATAGTGTGCTGTGTGTGATTTTGCTGGGTAAGTAGTGTGTTATATATTGTGGTGCTGGATGCGTAGTGTATTGTGTTTTGGGTAGGTAGTTTGTTGTGTGTTGTGTACTGTGTAAGCAGTGTGCTGTGTTTTGGGTAGGAAGTGTGCAGTGTGTTGTGTGTTGTTATGTCCTTGTTGACGTGTTTGGGTTCTCTCAACGACGGACCTAGGCAATCAGCTGGACCATGGTAATCTGATCAATCTGTACACACTTGTTGTTTCTGCTATTTTCTTCCAAAGCCGATGTCCCATTTAGGAAGAGTTCATTGCACTTCTTAGACCTGTGACACATGTGCTGTCTTGCGCCCAACTTCTGAGAAAGAGTTGTACGAATCAAGTAGCTTGGATAAATCTTATCAAATCGCAGCGCGGTTTTGGTTTTCCGCACACCAGGCAGCTAGTTGGGCCATTGGATGGGCTCGGTGGTGGAGGAGTACGGACGCGGACGCGCGGCTGCTCGGCAATACTAGGTGGAAATTACACCGCGTCACATTTACGTTCAACTGCCCAGTTCCAGTCACATGGTGATTGATGGTAGTGGGGGTAATGGTTAGTGGGGTAATGCTAATGCACGACGTGCATTGGCAATAGAGAAGTGGAACTCAGTAATGACAGCAATGAGCGTTAATGGGTAATAGCCGGAGGGTAATGGTCGATGAGGGTGAGCTGAAAGCACTGCGTTGGGGCTCCTCTGGCCGGCGGGAGGTATTGATGGTCGGCATGGTACGTTGGGGTTCCTCTGGCCGGCTGGAGGTAGTGGTAGTCGGCATGGTACGTTGGGGCTCCTCTGGCCGGCTGGAGGTAGTGGTGGTCGGCATGGTACGTTGGGGCTCCTCTGGCCGGCGGGAGGTAGTGGTGGTCGGCATGGTACGTTGGGGCTCCTCTGGCCGGCGGGAGGTAGTGGTGGTCGGCATGGTACGTTGGGGCTCCTCTGGCCGGCGGGAGGTAGTGGTGGTCGGCATGGTACGTTGGGGCTCCTCTGGCCGGCGGGAGGTAGTGGTGGTCGGCATGGTACGTTGGGGTTCCTCTGGCCGGCTGGAGGTAGTGGTAGTCGGCATGGTACGTTGGGGCTCCTCTGGCCGGCTGGAGGTAGTGGTGGTCGGCATGGTACGTTGGGCTCCTCTGGCCGGCGGGAGGTAGTGGTAGTCGGCATGGTACGTTGGGGCTCCTCTGGCCGGCTGGAGGTAGTGGTGGTCGGCATGGTACGTTGGGGCTCCTCTGGCCGGCTGGAGGTAGTGGTGGTCGGCATGGCATGCGCGGCAAGCTGTCTCGGTCGACAGGTTGGTCTCGTATAGGTAGGTCACGTTGTCAGTACTTCGTCCCGTAGTAAGAGCAGTCTTTGAGTATGGCAACTTGAATGCGAACCATTGCTTAATCAATAATTGAGTGGAATGCTGTTTTGCTCTTCTGATGCTTAGACCGAAATCTAGAGATGAAAGGTGAAGGAAAGAAAGGGAAAGATATGGAAAGTATACCAACTTAGCCACGTGTGCAAATAATAGTTTTCGGTATCTTCTAAAATTTGAGGGCCATTTCTCGCCACTTAATTTGCAGGGTCGGGTTTCAAGGGTAACCAGAGTACCCATAGTCATATCGCACAATCGCCGGAACATACTTGTTACATTTATCGTCAATAAATGACACTAGCAGTCCATCGGCAGATGATTAGAGGAAATGGCACCAGCTGACCCGAGACCAGCACCACAGCTGACCCGAGACTACCACTACAGCTGACCCGAGACCACCACTACGGCTGACCCGAGACCACCACTACAGCTGGCCCGAGACCACCACTACAGCTGACCCAGGACCACCACTACAGCTGACCCGAGACCACCACTACAGCTGATCCGAGACCACCACTACAGCTGACCCGAGACCACTACTGCACCTGATCCGAGACCACCACTACAGCTGACCCAAGACCACCACTGTACCTGATCCGAGACCACCACTACAGCTGACCCGAGACTACCACTACACCTCACCCGAGACCACCACTACACCTGACCCGAGACTGTACACCACTACAGACTGACCGAGGACTACAGAGCCCTTCTGGCCACCCTGAAGCAAAGCAATAGCAGAGTTATTGTGACAGCTATTCTGCCTAGGGCTGGAGTCTCCCCTGAGTGGAGCTCTAGGGCACTGGCAGCCAATGCCAGGGTAGGTAGGCTCTGAAATGAGTTAGGTTTGACTTTTGTTGACAAGTGGTGCAGGTTTTATGGCTCATCTGACCTCTATCAGAGGGATGGCCTGCACTTCTCCGAGAAGGGGGTGCAAGTGTTAGTTAAAACCTCACTTCGTTGTTGCTGTCGGACCGCTTCGGTCACGTTGTCCTACTACATTTACTACATACTACCGTTTGGCTATTATTTGGCCGATCCCTTGTCGCGGCGCGGATAGCCCTTATCGCGCGAAAGCGGTGTCGAAGTCGTCTGTGCAGTTAGACGTTAGATCCTCCGCCAAGAAACGCCAAGTGGAACGTATATTCTGGTATATGAGCAAGCCTCGTGGGCCACAGCGTGAGGCCGGTGAGGAGATATCGTGGAACTGCGTCGACGCGCGCCTGTACTCAGCGCGACGGTCGACGGCCTCGCGCTGGTTGTCCGACTCCGGCGACGATGACTCCGCATGGCGACGCGGCGACGTGCCGCAGCGTCGCGGAATCCGCCGTCGGACGATGAGCTGCGGCGCCGACGACCGGGGCCGGCGCGGGCGATAGGTGGAGCCTGCCCAGGGCGCCGCGAGCCCGGGAGTCGCGGCGGGCCCCGGCCCCGTCGAGGGGGCCATGCAGCCTAGCCAGCCGCCTGGTACCGGCCCGTCCACAGTCGGCGGCCTACCGTGGCCGGAGGCAGCCGGGGCCCGGCTGACAGCCGGCCACCCGTCGGTGGGTGGTGGTGGGGCGCCGCCGGCCTGCCACCAGCCGGTGGGTGGAGGGACACCACCGAGCGAGGAAGTAGACCAGCGTGTCGCACGTCGGGGTACTGCCGAAAGGCGGTACATAGCGCAGAACGCGAGGAATTGGTGCTCGCCTGCCGCGGAGGCGCGCCCGGTTGGTACGGGACAGCCACCTTGGCTGGGACGGCTAGCGCCGCTGGGGAAGCTATCCGGAGGCTGAAGCCAGGGCGTCCCGCAAAGGGGACGTGCTCCGCGCGGGCGGAGCCCGGAACGTACCTGTGGGCCGCGCGAGCGATGCCCGGGACAAGTACCTGTGGGTCGCGCGGGCGGTGCCTGGAGAAGGTACATGTGGTCTACGAGGGTGCCCGGGACAGGTACCTGTGGACCGCGCGGGCGGCGCCCGGGGCAGGTACCTGTGGTCCGCGCGGGCGATGCCTGGGACAGGTACCTGTGGACCGCGCGGGCGTTGCCCGGGGCAGGTACCTGTGGTCCGCGTTGGCGATGCCTGGGACAAGTACCTGTGGACCGCGCGGGCGGTGCCCGGGGCAGGTACATGGGTCTACGAGGGTGTCCGGGACCGGTACCTGTGGACCGCGCGGACGGTGCGCGGGGCAGGTACTTGTGGTCCGCGCGGGCGATGCCTGGGACAAGTACCTACGCCGGCGACGTGCCGCAGCGTCGCGGAAGCCGTCGTCCGACGATGAGCTGCGGCGCCGACGAGACCGCGACCGGCGATGGGTGGAGCCGGCCTGGGGCGCCGGGAGCCCGGGATTCGCGGCGGGCCCCGGTCCCGTCGAGGGGCCCATGCAACCTAGCCAGCCGCCTGGTACCGGCCCGCCCGCAGTCGGCGGCCGACCGTGGCCGTAGGCCACGGCTACGGCCACCGTGGCCGTGGCCGTAGCCGGAGCACAGGCGGCCGGGGCGGGGCCGTCGGCCGGCCATCCGGCGGTGGGTAGTGGTGGGACGCCGCCGGCCTCGGTGGATGGAGGGGCACCACCGCTCCTGTGATCCATCCACCACCGCCACCTGTCATCCATCCGACCGAGGGCTGACCAGCGCCACCTGCCACCGGCGCCGGACCTCCATGGGTCCTGGGGGCGCCGCCAGGGGCCGTTGGTTGCAGCTGTGGTGCCAGCGGCGGAGCCGGTTGCGTTGGCGGCGCTGGTGGGGGAGGCGGCGGAGGCGCCGAGAGGGATGGCGATGGCCACCCGCGGCTGACGTCAGCGAGGTGGGCGTCGAGCTCCGCTCGGAGACGCCGGTCTATACCGGGTTGCGTGGGGCTAGCAGGGCTAAGCCGGCCTGCAAAAAGACACAAAGTCATCAGAGGGGCAGGGAGTCGCTGGGGGTGCGGGGCATGACCTGACGTTCCCGATGCCGGTCGGCGCAACGGCGGCCAGCATATGCAGGCGTCTTGGCGGGCAGGACGGCAGCCAGCGGAGAGGCGTCTCGAGCTCCTCGCGATTGGCCTCCCGCGAGCGCAGCGCCCGGGCAGGGGTGGCACCGACGAAGCAGCCGGGCCCAGCGGCCGCCAGGCAGGTTGCTCGGCACTGACCGTCCCCGAGCAGCGCTGCCCCTGGCGCCGCGGGAGGGGCGCCCCTCCCCCATCATGCCCGGTCCACTGACCCGTCATGGTGGGGGAGGGGAACAGACCCACGCGGGTGTATCAGGCGGTGTGGCGCCGTCGGCCAATGGTGCCGGGCTCCACGAATGTCGCGGCGGCAGGCCGTCCTGGTCCACCGGCCCCGGGCAACTAACGTGGTCGTGCGGCCGAAGGCACTAAACCGAGGCTGAGTGGGTGTGTCGAGTACTGCGTGCCGAGGTGGTGGCCGCAGGTCTCCCACATGTCTAACGCCCGCGCCGGGCACGCACCAGTGCCTATGGGGTATGAGAATGGAGAGGGGAGGGGCCCCCGCCGTCCGGTGTGGGGGCCGACAGGCGGCGCAAGCGTGAACAATAAGCACCTCAGAACAACAACACGTGTCGCGCCGGGACAGCGACGCTGGCCGGCTGATAAGGTCCGAGGAGCGGTGTGGGAGAGGGGTGATGTGCCAGCCGCTGCGGGCGGTGCCCGGGGCAGGTACATGTGGTCTACGAGGGTGCTCAGGACAGGTACCTGTGGACCGCTGCGGGCGGTGCCCGGGGCAGGTACCTGTGGTCCGCACGGGCGACGCCTGGGACAAGCACCTGTGCCTGGGATAAGCACCTGTGGGCCGCTGCGGGCGGTGCCGTACATGTGGTCTACGAGGGTGCCCGGGACAGGTACCTGTGGACCGCTGCGGGCGGTGCCCGGGGCAGGTACCTGTGGTCCGCACGGGCGACGCCTGGGACAAGCACCTGTGCCTGGGATAAGCACCTGTGGGCCGCTGCGGGCGGTGCCGTACATGTGGTCTACGAGGGTGCCCGGGACAGGTACCTGTGGACCGCTGCGGGCGGTGCCCGGGGCAGGTACCTGTGATCCGCACGGGTGACGCCTGGGGCAAGTACCTGTGGGCCGCTGCGGGCGGTGCCCGGGGCAGGTACCGGTGTTCTACAAGGGTGCCCGGGACAGGTACCTGTGGACCGCTGCGGGCGGTGCCCGGGACAGGTACCTGTGGTCCGCACGGGCGACGCCTGGGACAAGCACCTGTACCTGGGATAAGCACCTGTGGGCCGCTGCGGGCGGTGTCGTACATGTGGTTTACGAGGGTGCCCGGGACAGGTACCTGTGGACCGCTGCGGGCGGTGCCCGGGGCAGGTACCTGTGGTCCGCACGGGCGACGCCTGGGACAAGGACCTGTGGACCGCTGCGGGCGGTGCCCGGGGAAGGTACATGGGGTCTACGAGGGTGCCCGGGACAGGTACCTGTGGACCGCGCGGGCGGTGCCCGGGGCAGGTACCTGTGGTCCGCACGGGCGACGCCTGGGACAAGGACCTGTGGACCGCTGCGGGCGGTGACCGGGGAAGGTACATGGGGTCTACGAGGGTGCCCGGGACAGGTACATGTGGACCGCGCGGGCGGTGCCCGGGGCCGGTACCTGTGGACCGCACGGGCGACGCAGGTACCCGTGGACCGCTGCGGTAGTGCGGGAACTTCTGGCCACACGGTGGTGTCGATACCGCAATTACTCGGCAGTGTTGTTATTGTGGACAGGTGTGCGCGGACAGCACGGAAGTGACCGCGTTCCTCACTGAACGACAGTCCCAGCTGGTCTGAGCACATTGCATACAGCGATGCTGGCAGGCACGCGGGGCACGCGCGGGCACTGCTCCTGCGTGTACTGCTTTCAGCCCGGCGGCGTGGGATGACGAAAGCCTGGTGATGAGATGCTGCAGGTGTGGAATGCATGTTGCGGACCATGCTGGCGGCGCCCAGGGGCGAGCGATTGCCCGGGGGCCCACGCGGCACCCCAACATTTGTAAGTCCGCGCGACTCGCCGGGGGGCCGCGCCCATGGGCTGGACTGACCGTACGGCTCCATAGCCCGACGGATGAAGTCAGTGTCTGCGTAGGAAGAAACGTCAACTCCTGTAGAGTTGGTGGGAAGACGTCGCTCTCGGATGACAGTAAAGACGTCGCTCTCTGGTGAAAAACGTCGCTCTCCGGCGACGCACACCGTCCGCCGTCCCCCGCGCGTATCACCAGACTGCGCGGTCCGGCGTCCGTCCCTCCCGTGAGCTTCCCCCCCCCCCCAGATAAGGCACCCTCACCTCTTGTGTTTACGACCACCCAGCTGTGCGGTCCTCCGCCTCGCCGTTCGAGT
The DNA here is from genome assembly GCA_034440615.1 of Ashinkailepas kermadecensis. Taxonomy (NCBI): domain Eukaryota; kingdom Metazoa; phylum Arthropoda; class Thecostraca; family Neolepadidae; genus Ashinkailepas; species Ashinkailepas kermadecensis. The sequence goes on from JAOTOM010002399.1 coordinate 79,039, forward strand.
TTTAACTTGATTTAACCCCCGGTTAAATCACATGCAAAGTATATGAACATGTCCTTCAGGGAAACTAGATAATGGGGTGGGGAGGGAAGAATTGGCATTGCCATCTCAGGGATATGCCAATAGTGACAGCATAGGCAATAGAACCTCACAGTCAGCAAATAGGGGTAGCAGTAGATCAAGGGGGCAGAGTGGTAGCTCATCCAGAGATGATAGAGCTACTCAACATGAAAAAGCCAAAGAGGGTCATGAAACTTTTGTTAAGTGTATGATGCTTAATGCTCAGAGCATTCGATCCAAATTTGATGAGTTCAAGTGTTATGTTGCTGAGGAGAAACCAGATTTTGTTTGCATTACTGAGGCATGGGTCAGTGAGGGATATTTTGGGGATAACTTGCATGACTATGAGATCCAGGGATACAATATATTTTCATGCAATAGGGGTCCAGCAGTGAAAGGGGGTGGTGTAATGCTCTATGTGAATAGCTTATACAGTTCTCAAAAAGTAGCAGATGGGGTAAAAAATGTGTCTGTGGAGTCCATTTGGCTTGATGTTGCTGTGGGAAAAGGCAACAGCAATAAACTGAGGATAGGCGCTTTGTATCGATCAGGAACCTTGCCACATTCTCAGCAACTGGAGCTCGATAAGGTGATTTGTGAGGAAATCAGTGGAAACTTTCAGAGGAAATGCCTTATTCTTGGTGACTTTAATCTAAAAGGATATGAAAATGTTGGTGTTGGCTCCCCATCATGTAAACTGTTTAGGAAATGCCTTGAAGAGGACTTGTTCTAACACCAGTTTGTAACGGAACCAACCAGGCAGGGCTCATTCTTGGACCTTGTCTTCTCAGATTTAAGTGATTTAGTTCAAGACTTGACTGTAGGAGAAACTCTGGGAAGAAGTGACCATAACATAGTGAGATTCAAGGCACAGGTAGCAGGGACAATCAAGGATAATTTTGCAAAGATTCCAAATTTTAACAGGGCAGACTTTGACTGCATGAGAGAGGCTTTAAGTGCCATAAAATGGGAAGAAGAATTCTTTGATTTAAATGCCTGTGAAATGTGGGAAAAGTTCACATCTTACTTGAGGGAAATTCAGATTAGACATGTCCCACAAAAGCAAAGGCGCAAAAGAAGGGTAGGAAAGCCAGCATGGCTTACACCAGATGTGATGAAAGCAATTAAGGCTAAGAAAGATGCATTTAGGGTATTTAAGGAAGCTTCAAATATCGTAAATCTAAGGTCGTATCAAAAATCTAGAGATGCTGTGAAGCAGAAAATCAGAGCAGCAAAGCGAGCAAAAGAATTGGATTTGGCTAGGGACTGTAATGGGGACAGTAAAAAGTTCTTTAGTTTCTACAAGCTAAGTAAAGTTTCAAGCACAATTGGTCCACTGGAAGTAAATGGGACTATATTGAGTGAGGATGGTGAGATGGTTGAGGAGCTGAGCAAGCAGTTTAAATCAGTGTTTACAGTGGAGGATGTGACTAATCTGCCAACCGTGAACCACAGTTCAGTGACAGATGATCAGATGCACGATGTTGATTTCATTGATAGTGATATTGTTTTCAATTATATCAGAAAAATAAAGCCAAACAAGGCAGCAGGACCTGATGGAATTTATGCTAGGGTATTAGTTAGTTATTTTGGTTTTAGGGCGCATCGACTACCTGGGGTATTGCGGGAAGCTGAAAAGGAAGTGGCAATTCCACTTAGTATAATATTTTGTAGATCAGTTTCACAAAATGAAATTCCAACAGATTGGAAAAGGGCAAATGTAGTTCCTATTTTCAAGAAAGGAGAAAGAGGGAAAGTTGAAAACTATAGGCCAGTAAGCCTCACATCCCTAGTCTGCAAGGTACTCGAATCAATTATCAAGGATAGAATAGTTAGTTTTCTGGAAGGAAACAGATTGATTCAAGATACTCAACATGGGTTTAGAAAAGGGCGATCGTGTCTCACAAATCTCTTGGACTTTTTTAATTTTGCTACAAAACAATTTGATCAGGGAAATCAGGTTGATGTAGCATATCTTGACTTTAGTAAGGCCTTTGACAAGGTACCCCATGAACGGTTAATGATGCAGCTTCAGGTCCATGGTATTGCAGGTAGCATCCTAAAATGGATAGAGTTGTGGCTTTCAGATAGACAGCAGAGAGTGATGCTAAATGGTACAAAGTCATCATGGGAAAATGTTCTTAGTGGAGTCCCCCAGGGGTCGGTACTGGGGCCACTTTTGTTCATTATATATGTGAATAGCATTGAATGTGGCCTAAGCAGTAAGGTTTTGAAATTTGCGGATGATTTTAAGATCTTTAGGGCAATAACAGGGCACAATGAGCAGGTTTTGCTGCAGAAAGACTAAGACGAGCTAGTGAAGTGGTCCGAAAAATGGCAAATGAAGTTTAATTTTGATAAGTGCAAAGTCATGCATGTACGTAGGCAGCATATGAAGGCTCCATACTTGATGGATGGCCAAGTACTATCTGTGACTCAGCAGGAGAAGGACTTAGGTGTTATTTTGAACACAAAATTGGGGGCATCAGAACAGACCAAAGAAGCCAGGAAGAAGGCACTAAGAATGCTTGGGGCAATACAGAGGGATGTGTCATACAAAAGTGAGGAGGTCATCAGGAAGCTTTACTGTGCATATGTCAGGCCACATTTGGAATACTGTGTCCAAGCTTGGTCCCCTAGTTATGATAAAGATTGTTGGCTTTTAGAGAGAGTACAAAAGAGGGCAAAAAAATGGTTAATGGTATAGGCAACCTGGCATACGAGGAAAGATTGAAGAAATTGAATATGTTTTCACTTAGATATAGAAGGCTGAGAGGAGATCTCATGGAGGTTTTTAAATTTGTTCATGGTCAGGAACAGGGATATTTCAGGGAAACGTTTGAATTTGACAGAAATGATGCAATTAGAGGTCATCAATCCAAATTAAAGTTAATCACAGCAGGACAAGGTTAAGACAGTCTTTCTTCACCAACAGGGTAGTAGAACACTGGAACCAGCTACAAGGAACCATTGTCAGTAGCAACACACTGAACATCTTTAAAAACGGCATGGACAATCATTATAAGAATAGGGGGCTTGTTTTTCTGTATTCCAGGGAGGGTTGATCGACAGGGAGGAGTTGGGAATTGGGAGGACTTTGTAATTGTTGAGTGTGTTATGCAATAGCAAGTGAGTCTTTTATTAAGTCTAAACGCTTTATAACTTTATATAGGGTGTACCTAGCAGTGGATTCAGCACCTTCCTTCGGGATGTGATACTCATGAGATTGTCTATGGTAGCACAATGGGTATGATGGGAGGAGTTTGTAATTGTTGAGTGTACTATGCAATAGCAAGTGAGTCTCTTATTAAGTCTGAACGCTTTATGAATTTGTGTGGGGTGTGCCTAACAGTGGATTCGGCACCTTCCTTCGGGATGTGATGCTGATGAGATTGTCTATGGTGGCACGATGGGTATGATGGGAGGAGCTTATGATTGTTGAGGGTGTTATGCGGTAGCAAGTGAGTGGTGCTAGATAGGCTGGGATATATAGCTTCCTAGGAACTTGGGATAAGGGATTGATTGGGGTGGGAGTATGTACATTTCTAGTACCTTTTCTAGATAGGCTTAACCCAGATGGGCCCCTGTGGCTCTTATTAAGCCTTAATACTTTATGGTTTTATGACTTTATGACTTTATGAGACCACCACTACAGCTGACCCGGGACCACCACTACAGCTGACCCGAGACCACCACTACAGCTGACCCGAGACCACTACTGCACCTGACCCGAAACCACCACTACAGATGACCCGAGACCACTACTGCACCTGACCCGAGACCACCACTACAGCTGACCCGAGACCACCACTATACCTCACCCGAGACCACCACTACGACTGACCCGAGACCACCATTACAGCTGGCCCGAGACCACCACTACACCTGACCCGAGACCACCATACAGCTGACCCGAGACAACCACTACAGCTGACCCGGGACCACCACTACAGCTGACCCGGGACCACCACTACACCTGACCAGAGACCACCACTACACCTGACCAGAGACCACCACTACGGCTGACCCGAGACCACCACTACGGCTGACCCGAGACCACTACTACAGCTGACCCGAGACCACCACTACAGCTGACCCGAGACCACCACTACAGCTGACCCGAGACCACCACTACAGCTGACCCGAGACCACCACTACAGCTGACCCGAGACCACCACTACACCTGACCCGAGACCACCATTACAGCTGACCCGGGACCACCACTACAGCTGACCCGGGACCACCACTACACCTGACCAGAGACCACCACTACACCTGACCAGAGACCACCACTACGGCTGACCCGAGACCACCTCTACGGCTGACCCGAGACCACTACTACAGCTGACCCGAGACCACCACTACAGCTGACCCGAGACCACCACTACACCTGACCCGGGACCACCACTACAGCCGACCCGGGACTACCACTACAGCTGACCCGAGACCACCACTACAGCTGACCTGAGGCCACCACTACACCTGACCCGAGACTACCATTACAGCTGACCCAAGACCACCACTACAGCTGACCCGAGACCACCACTACAGCTCACCCAAGACCACCACTACACCTGACCCGAGACCACCACTATAGCTGACCCGAGACCACCACTATAGCTGACCCGAGACCACCACTACAGATGATCCGAGACCACCACTACAGCTGACCCGAGACCACCACTTCAGCTGAGCTGAGATCCGAATAGCAGCTAAGACTTATAACATGGAATGCGCATTCCAATAACATGGAATGCGCCATGTTAACCTCGGAACCGAGTCACGACCTGGAGCCCACGGGTCGTTCGGCATCACGTCAGCTGTTCCTGGCGGGGCCGCCCAGGTTTTGCACAAACATGTTGTGTATGAAAAAGGCACATCAGCCAACCACTACCATGCTGTATTTGGACGGCATGGAATAGTACGAAATCACTGAAAAGTCGGAAAATTTGGCACCTACGATTGGATCGATTACACAATTTTGATATGATCTAGAAAGACCTGAACCGTAATATTCACTCACAACATTCCTTAGGTTCTTACTTTGGGCTACTGCAAGTTTCTGCCAGTCGCCTTGATTTATCACGTTATTGAGAAAACAGTCAATATTCAGTCAGCTATCATTTTAATCGCTAAAATAAAATAATCTTACAATATTGACATTCACATTGGCGAATAGAAGTGAATTGATAGCATATACACTGACTTCGTGTTGTCTTTAATCACTCTGTATGCTGCTGACCATTAATTTCATCTGAACGCTGAGATACTTTCCTGAAATATGAATTCGCGTGGTGCTAACACCGCAAAATCCCGACGGAAATTGATAAAAGTGACATCAATCGATTTAGGAAAACTGAGCGCAGCATGTGCTGCGTGCTGGTCGGTAATATCTTCAACTTCTTGGTCAAGACGACAAAGACGTCGGAATTGCATTGAGACCTCCCTCTTTCCTGCAACCTTAATGGTGATGCGACCAGTGGCGTCGCCACGAAATTCTTCCAGGGGGGGCAATGTTGATAGAGAGCCTCCTGCTCCCCGAAAAGGGGCCTCCACTGTGTTAGGGCCTCCTCTTGCTTTTTAGGCTCTTAGTATGGTTCCCGAATGGGAACATGATTTCATATTGATGTCTTGTTTGTTCTTGGCATGGTATATAATTTACGCAAAGCGCAATAGCAAGAATCTTTTTTTTTTCGCTGAGAACCGAGCCATACCAGGGTATAAAAAAGCAAATGTAGATGAATACGTCAGTGCCAAAACAAACCAATATCTTTATGCTTTATCGACGAGAAGAATCTTCCCGCTGGCCTCTAGATTGTAGCGAGCTGGTGGGGCTCGTGCTGAGCGTATCTTAAAGATATCTCCCATTGATCAACCCACTTCTTTGTTCACCAAGTTTAACTGAATATAGCTAGGTTCATCACTACTGTTAGTCATTCCCAGCAGCTTGATCTCATAAACAAACTTAAACGATCATTTCTCAGTCCCAGGACAACAATTTCGCGAAGGTGACAACGAGAAGTGGATTGAATTGGTTTTCTGATCGTTATCTTAGGGATTTATTAATTTTTTCTCTCATAACATTTGGTGCTGGCTGCAAGGCACTTGGCACAGAAGCTAAAATAATAAATACTCCGCGAATAAATTCACGGCAAGAACAAGCATTGAACAACCATGCATCAATGGCAATGCAACAATGCAACAATGACAATGCATAAATAATGCAAAACCTTCGAATTCCACGCCGTCACGCCCATGGTTATCGCTGTGCTGTACCGTTTTGTAAAGTATGTCGTTGAGAAGGTACTGAAGCTGGGAAGCTCTAATCATGCAGGCTGTAATCACAGAAGACAACTTTGTAGGAAGAAAATACATTTTAAAACATCATTCCCCATTTAATATGGGGCATCGATGTTGTTTTGTATGCTTGTGAGGGGGAATTTACCCCCGCAATGTTGACTTTGCTCCATGGGCGTAAGTTCTGAAAATTATTGAGAGACCAGTGACGCACCCATATTTGCGTCAAGGGCAGGGGGCAAACATATTTGGAGGGGGTCCAACTACTGAATAAAGTCTTCCGATTTCGACCACTATTTTGTCAAAGGGGAACTTTTTAAATAAAATAATTAGTGATCAACTGAATTATCCTGTGGAAGGGCCTAATCTACCACTATCGTTTCTGATTCGTCGGATTTCAACCCTAGCTCCCACAACCTGTTAAAATGTATTGTTTTAGTATTCCTTGATAAGTCACCTCGCACTGCTGAAATTACACCTGCACAAATCACTTTAAAATGTAAAATTTTCAAATTTCAGACCTTCCAGTTCATAGTGCCCGGTCGCCACGACGCCAACGTTAGTGCACGTGCACACCCATCTTGCGCATTCGGCGCATTCGCCACACTTCGTGCGATGCTACGGATTCTGCTGGGCCTCCTACGCTTTGTTAATTGCTGCCACATGATAGACTTACGCCATATCTTACGTGATAAAATGCTTCGTATGGGCGTTCGCTGCGAAAATTAGATTAATTAAATCCGATCATTAGTTCCCTTCTTACCATATTTTATGGTGAAGACATGCGGATACCCGCTGAGCTTTGATGCACCTCATATCTTTGATTAAACATGCTTCCAGGTTGGCTACCGAACCGAAGCCCTGCCTGAGTGTACTTCTTTGGACCCGTTTCGTATTTCTTCGTATACGGATGTGTCCTAAGGCTCCAATTCATTTTTGTTAGAGGCCCAACGCATTTTCGAAACCCCTGCTCGTTTTAGGGTTTGTTGCTTTTTTTGCGCACCGAATATTTTTTTTTTAGTTGTCGGGGCGCTTTCAAAGATCTCGATGTGTTTACTTAGTGCCCGGTATTTTTGTTCGTTTTGGGATCATGTTGCTTTTTGCGGCCCCAGCCTCTTTTCAGGCCCTTGTGCGGTCATATGGCCCCTGTGTGCCTTGAGAGCTTCCGGTGGTTTTGTTTTTTGTTTTTTTTAGTGTTCCCGGTATATATAGTTATGGCTACAACGCATGTTTTCGGACCCTGCCGCTTTTTACGAGACTGCGCTTTGAAGGGCCAGTCGCATTTTCGGTCCCCGTTGTGCTCTTAGGGTCCCGCTTTGTTTATTTGGGGCTTCTGACGCACATTTGTGGGGCCCCAGTACGATTTTGAGGCTTCGGTGCGATTTTTCTGGATCCCAGCGAGACTTATCGCGCCCAGGCGCGTGGTTCCGGGACCCAACGCCGGTTATCTGGGCTCAACGCGACTTTTGTGGATCTCTTCTGAATTTTCTTTAACTTCCGAATCCCGCCCTGATTTTTAGAGTCCCTGGTGCCATGTTTTTGTATCTCACCTCGATTTTCTTCGAGCTCCGGTATGTTTTTCGATGCCGTACGCGATTTGTCAAGGTATCTGATGACATTTTCGGTGCTCCAGAACCATTGTCCTGACCCGGACTTTTTTGCAATCCCTCCTGATTTTGGAGGGCTCCGGCTGTATTCTTCGGATACCGATGGGGCTTTGGGGGTCACACGGTGCCTATGTGGGGCCATAGACGCCAATTGCTGGCAGCCGCGACGTTAATTTTTGATGCCCAGACCAAATTTTTGGTACTACCGATGGGTCCGAGCGCGAAATTTTTGGTACTACCGAATTGTGGGTCCAAGCGCGAAATTTGGTGTGACCGGTTCGAGTTTGCGGGGCGCGTTGTACCTAGCTGTGACCCCAACGTGATCTTGGCGGTTCCTGTTGCAGATTTTCGTGCCTCGGAGCGAGTTTTCTGGGGCCCGACGTATTTACTTTGAGCCCCTACGCGAATTCTGGTGGACCGACGCGAATTTGTGTGGTCCCAGCGCGACTTTTGGGGGCCTCGGCTCGATTCTTGGGAGCATATCCCTCTTAGGAGGGAGGGGCCATTTGCCCCTTTGATATGTCACTGCGGCCACCGAAGGAGTTCTATTTTTTCTATAGGTCCTTACGTGATATTTTTGGGTCCTGGTACGATTCTTCGGTCTCCAGGTGCGATTTTTTTCGGTGCCCTGACACGTTTTTTTGCCAGTGCCCAACGGGTTTTGCGGGGACTTTGACCCGATTTTTTTTGGGGCGCAGAGTGACATTCCGGTTGATAATTGATTTTTGGGGCAGCAGCAACCTTTCGGGTCCAGGCGCGACTTTTTTGGTCCCCAGTGAGATTTTCGAAGGTTGCGACGCGACCTTTTTAGTCCAATGTAATCTTTTGTGTCCCGACGTCATTTGCTTGGATCCCTAGCGCGAGTTTTAGCGACCTCGACACTTTGTGGGTGTCTAATACGTTTTGGATGCTTTTAGTGTCATGGTTGGGGCCCAAGAGTGATTATCCATGTCCGGATTGTTTTTCGTTGCCCCGGCTTCATTTGTGTTTAAATGATACTGTTGGGGAACGATACGACTTATCGTGCCCCTAGCGTGATTTTCATGATCCGGGCGTGCATTTTTGGTACCCATAGGCTCAGCGAGATTTTCAGGGGCCCCGGCCGGATCTTTTTGGGCCCATGTCGTGATTTTCAAGTACCCCGGCACGACTCCTGCCATTTCAGATGCTTCTAGAAAATTATAGACCTCCTCTCGCGTCTTAGGGGTCTCGTCTCATTTCCTGGAGCTTCTTTACCGGCTTTGGAGGTCTTCTCGTCCGTCCTACCTTCCTACATATTCAATGGTCCTCCTCTCCCGTTTTGGAGGACCTCCTCCCACAACCTGGGGCCCCTTTAGCATGACATGGGACTTCCTCTCATGTTCCAGGGGCATCCTCTGCCAAATTAGGGGCCTCCTGCCACGCCTCGTGGGCCTCCTCCTTTGTCCTCGCAAAGCTTACCCGTCTTGAGGGGATCTTCAATTTTGGAAACCTCGCCTCCTTCCATACCTGCTACCTACCACTCCCATTTTATGGGCCTTCTCTCATTTCCTGGGAATTCCTTCCGGTCGTCGGGGCCTCATTCCGCCCTGGAGACCTCCTACTCCATCTCGAGGGACTCCTCTCGAGTCCGGTAGGGGCCTCCTTTTTCTTTTTGAGGCTTTCTTTTTCAAATTAGGGGCCTCCTCTCACGTCTTCGGGACCTCCTGCTCCCCGTTTTGATTCTATCTTTTCCCATTTTAAGGTTGGCCTCTTATCTCCTGGTGGACTCCTGTTATCTCTTAGGTGGCTCCTCTTCCAAATTACACGCAACCTTTCCTATCTCAGTTACCTTGTCATTTCCTGGGGACCTTCTTACCCGTCTTGAAGCCTTCTTTTTCGCCTGGGAGCCATCCCTCTTATCTAATGGCCATTCTCTCCTATTTTAGGGACTTCCTCGTGCATCATAGGGTCTCTTTCCAATCTTATAGCGTCCTCTTCCGAATTAGGTGCTTCCTGCCACTTTTCTGGATTATCCTTTTCTATCTTAGTGGAACCTTAACCGTTTCGGGGACTGCTTTTACGTCTCCGAAACCTCATCTCATATCCACCGGCTTTCTCTTCCGTCTTAGGGCCTTCTCTCATTTTCTGAGGTCTCCCTTCCCGTATTGGGGCCTCCTTTGCAATCCTGAGGGCCTCCTTTGTAATCCTGGGGGCCTCCTTTGCAATCATGGGGGTCTCCTTTGCAATCCTGGGGCCTCTTTTGCAATCCTGGGGCCTCCTTTACAATCATGTGGGCTTCCTTCGCAATCCTGAGGGCCTCCTTTGCAATCCTAGGGGCCTCCTGTGTAATCCTGGGGCCTCCTTTGCAATCCTGGAGGCCTCCTTTTGCAATCCTGTGGGTCTCCTTTGCAATCCTGGAGTCCTCCTTTGTAATCCTGGGGGCCTCCTTTGCAATCCTGGTGCCTCCTTTGAAATCCTGGAGTCTTCCTTTGTAATTATGGGGCATCCTTTGCAATCCTGAGGCCTCCTTTGCAATCCTGGTGTCCTTCTTTGCAATCCTGAGGGCCTCCTTTGCAATCCTGGAGTCCTCCTTTGTAATCATGGGGGCCTCCTTTGCAATCCTGGGGAATCCTTTGCAATCCGGTGGGAGGGGGGGGCTCCTTTGCAATCCTGGGGCCACCTTTGCAATCCTGGGGGCCTCCTTTTCAATCCTGGGGGCCTCCTTTGTAATCCTGGAGGCCTCCTTTGCAATCCTGGAGGCCTCCTTTGCAATCCTGGAGGCCTCCTTTGCAATCCTGGGGGCCTACTTTGTAATCCTGGGGCCTCCTTTGCAATCCTGGGGCCTCCTTTGCATTCCCGGGGGCCTCCTTTGCAATCCTGGAGTCCTCCTTTGTAATCCTGGTGGCCTCCTTTGTAATCCTGGGGCGACCTTTGCAATCCTGGGGCCTCCTTTGCAATCCTGGGGGCCTCCTTTGCGATCCTGGAGTCCTCCTTTGAAATCCTAATGGTCTCCTTTGCAATCCTGGGACCCTCTTTTGCAATCCTGGGGCCTCCTTTGCAATCTTGGGGGCCTCCTTTGCAATCCTGGGGACCTCCTTTGCAATCCTGGAGGCCTCCTTTGCAATCGTGAGGGCCTCCTTTGCATTCCTGGGGGTCTCCTTTTCAATCCTGGAGTCCTCCTTTGCAAACCTGGGGGCCTCCTTTGCAATCCTGAGGGCCTCCTTTGCAATCCTGGAGTCCTCCTTTGAAATCCTGGTGGCCTCCTTTGCAATCCTGGGAGCCTCTTTTGCAATCCTGGGGCCTCCTTTTCAATCCTGGGGGCCTCCTTTTCAATCCTGGGGGCCTCCTTTGTAATCCTGGAGGCCTCCTTTGCAATCCTGGGGGCCTCCTTTGCAATCCTGGGGGCCTCCTTTGTAATCCTGGAGGCCTCCTTTGCAATCGTGAGGGCCTCCTTTGCATTCCTGGGGTCTCCTTTGCAATCCTGGAGTCCTTCTTTGCAAACCTGAGGGCCTCCTTTGCAATCCTGGGGGCCTCCTTTGCAATCCTGAGGGCCTCCTTTTCAATCCAGGGGGCCTCCTTTGTAATCCCGGGGGCGTGCTTTGTAATCCTGGAGGCCTCCTTTGCAATCGTGAGGGCCTCCTTTGCCTTCCTGGGGGTCTCCTTTGCAATCCTGGAGTCCTCCTTTGCAAACCTGGGGGCCTCCTTTGCAATCCTGGGGGCCTCCTTTGCAATCCTGGGGCCTCCTTTGCAATCTTGGGGGCCTCCTTTTCAATCATGGGGGCCTCCTTTGTAATCATGGAGGCCTCCTTTGCAATCATGGGGGCCTCCTTTGCAATCCTGTGGGCCTCATTTGTAATCCTGGAGGCCTCCTTTGCAATCCTGGGGGCCTCATTTTCAATCCTGGGGGCCTCCTTTGTAATCCTGGAGGCCTTTTTTGCAATCCTGGGGGCCTCCTTTGCAATCCTGGGGCCTGCTTTGTAATCCTGGAGGCCTCCTTTGCAATCGTGAGGGCCTCGTTTGCATTCCTGGGGGTCTCCTTTGCAATCCTTGAGTCCTCCTTTGCAAACCTGGGGGCCTCCTTTGCAATCCTGGGGGCCTCCTTTGCAATCCTGGGGGCCTCCTTTTCAATCCAGGGGGCCTTCTTTGTAATCATGGAGGCCTCCTTTGCAATCCTTGGGGCCTCCTTTTCAATCCAGGGGGCCTCCTTTGTAATCCTGGAGGCCCCCTTTGCAATCCTGGGGCATCCTTTGCATTCCTAGGGGCCTCCGTGCCAATTGTTGGCACTCTCGTGATTTCTGGGGCCTCCTATCCTCTCCTAGGTGACTCCTTCTTTAAATTAGGGGCCTCCTCTCACGTCTTGGAGGCCTCCTCTCGTGTCTCGTCGGCCTCATTGCTCACTTTTTTCCTGTGCATTTCCGGATAGGGGCCTCCTCAAATTTCAGGGGGCGGCGCCCCCCTGTTTGACGGCGGGGGGGGCGACTGCCGCCCCTGCCCCCCCGGTGGCGACGCCCTTGGATGCGACATGTCTAATCGTTCTTCTATCACGCTCCACCTTCACGGTTTCCCAGTTTAGTCATATTGGTAGAACTTAAGGCGATGTAATCGTTGGAATTAGGAATTTGGTAAAATAAGAAAATAAGAACAACCCATGAACATGCATACACAAAATAAGAACACATATGAACATGCATACCCGTATTGCAGGCCCAGAGAGAATCTGTGGTACTCGCTGTCGGTACAAAGACGTCGTGCCGTCAACCTGCGACGGAAGCCCTGCTCGTCCCAGCCCTACCGGCTGGTGAGGACACACCTGTCCACACATTGGTGACGAAATGGCCAAGCGCATTGCTAACCAGTGGCGGATCTGGGGGCTGGAGACAGGTGCCCCCTTATATAGATGTGGCGTCCATTCAGGACGCTCGAGCGCACCCCCAACCCCCTCCGCTCAACATGTTTTTTTTTCAGCCGATAGCGCCATTATAATATTTTTACAAAATACCCACCCCCCATCTGCAGAAATGGCACGCCTCCAGAACAAGTGCCCCCGATGAGGATCCCTGGATCCGCCACTGCTGTTAGCACGCCATGTGATTAAGTTGTGTCCGCTCGTCAGATGCATGGGCTAGACGGAGCACGACGTTTTGACCAGCGGTTGCCCGGCCGTCGTGGGCCATCGTGGGCCGTCGTGGGCCGTCGTGGGCCATCGTGGGCCGTCGTGGGCCGTCGTGGGCCATCGTGGGCCATCGTGGGTCGTCCTGCCTGTCGTGTTGTGGGCCATCGTGGGCCGTTCTGCTCTCGCGCGACTGCGGCAATTGTGCAACATTCCTCCTGAGTCGTAGATGATGGGGCGCTTCCGGTGCCAGTGGGGTTGGATCCGGGTTCGAATCCTACCAGCGCCGAAAGGCTCCGACGTATACGGCTCAGCTCAGCTGTATCGCCGACCAATTCAGGCCTTTCTAAGCAGATGTGTAGGAGCAGAGGCGCAGTCAAGGGGGCAGTCAAGGGGGCAGTCAAGGGGGCAGTCAAGGGGGACCCTTAGCAACCAAAAATGCACAAGATTAAACCTGAAATTTTAAGGTTTTCACCACGCAAAACCAGACATTTTTGGCGCACTTTGCGCGGCGACAGCGATCACTGTTTGAGAACATACTTGTTCTGGCCGGACCCACTTAAAAAAAAATCCTGCCTGCGCCCCTGCGTAGGAGAGACAGGAAAAGTGGTGGGACGATTTTCGGGGAGTGGCGCCAATTCCACGGAGGTACGTCAACTTCCCGGTGGGGCGCCACTGACGTAAACAATTTTAGGAGGGCGTTCACTCGGGTGGACCTCTGTTGCACTCAGGGGAGTGCCCTCGCCTGAAAATTTCAAGACGGTGCACTAGAAATCCAGTAAGAGGGTCACCTCTCTCCAGTCAAGGGGTGTGCAGCCGAAAAGTGAGGAGTACTAGTGTCCCTGTCGCCCCGCTAACTACACTCATGCTTCCAAGGACAAACATCTGGTAACGACTGGCGAAGCAACCTGGTGGAACATATAGAATCTAGATAAGACTAGGGGGCGTCAAGATAGGACGTCTAAATAGTTCTAGACCACATGGAATTCTTCACCTCTGTGTAAAAGTGCATCCTCAGACCCGCATATGAGCGTATTTAGCTGGTGAAATGTCGTCACTGGGAACAGCTGAACAGAAAGTCAACACGACTCGATGAAAGACTCGATGTCGAAACTGGAAAATCCTGTCTGACCTGTCTGACGTGCCGCACGTGTCGGGCTGATTTGCTGCTCGTCCCGCTGTATTTTATTTTTGCTTTTATCATGACATGTAATATAGGGGTGTATATGACCACCAGTTTAACTGTGCTGTGATTTTGACCATTTCTGCTCTGCTGTTTTATCTAATTAACGCGAGGTTGTAATAGCCACAAGTCCATTGTGGATTACCTCAATAGAAAGTCTGTATCTGTATGCTGTGCGCAGTGTCTGCGGGCGTGCGTGTGGGGACGCCTGGCCGGGCGGACGGGCTGTATCTGTATCTGTATCTGTATCTGTATCTGTATCTGTATCTGTATGCTGTGCGCAGTGTCTGCGGGCGTGCGTGTGGGGACGCCTGGCCGGGCGGACGGGCTGTATCTGTATCTGTATCTGTATCTGTATCTGTATCTGTATCTGTATCTGTATCTGTATCTGTATCTGTATGCTGTGCGCAGTGTCTGCGGGCGTGCGTGTGGGGACGCCTGGCCGGGCGGACGGGGGGCTGTATCTGTATCTGTATCTGTATCTGTATCTGTATCTGTATGCTGTGCGCAGTGTCTGCGGGCGTGCGTGTGGGGACGCCTGGCCGGGCGGATGATCTGTATGTATCTGTATCTGTATCTGTATCTGTATCCGTATCTGTATGCTGTGCGCAGTGTCTGCGGGCGTGCGTGTGGGGACGCCTGGCCGGGCGGACGGGCTGTATCTGTATCTGTATCTGTATCTGTATCTGTATCTGTATCTGTATCTGTATGCTGTGCGCAGTGTCTGCGGGCCTGCGTGTGGGGACGCCTGGCCGGGCGGACGGGCTGTATCTGTATCTGTATCTGTATCTGTATCTGTATCTGTATCTGTATCTGTATCTGTATCTGTATCTGTACCTGTATCTGTATGTTGTGCGCAGTGTCTGCGGGCGTGCGTGTGGGGACGCCTGGCTGGGCGGACGGGCTGTATCTGTATCTGTATCTGTATCTGTATCTGTATCTGTATCTGTATCTGTATCTGTATGCTGTGCGCAGTGTCTGCGGGCGTGCGTGTGGGGACGCCTGGCTGGGCGGACGGGCTGTATCTGTATCTGTATCTGTATCTGTATGCTGTGCGCAGTGTCTGCGGGCGTGCGTGTGGGGACGCCTGGCTGGGCGGACGGGCTGTATCTGTATCTGTATCTGTATCTGTATCTGTATCTGTATCTGTATCTGTATCTGTATCTGTATCTGTATGCTGTGCGCAGTGTCTGCGGGCGTGCGTGTGGGGACGCCTGGCCGGGCGGACGGGCTGTATCTGTATCTGTATCTGTATCTGTATCTGTATCTGTATCTGTATCTGTATCTGTATCTGTACCTGTATCTGTATGTTGTGCGCAGTGTCTGCGGGCGTGCGTGTGGGGACGCCTGGCCGGGCGGACGGGCTGTATCTGTATCTGTATCTGTATCTGTATCTGTATCTGTATTTGTATCTGTATCTGTATCTGTATCTGTATCTGTATCTGTATCTGTATCTGTATCTGTATCTGTATCTGTATGCTGTGCGCAGTGTCTGCGGGCGTGCGTGTGGGGACGCCTGGCTGGGCGGACGGGCTGTATCTGTATCTGTATCTGTATCTGTATGCTGTGCGCATTGTCTGCGGGCGTCCGTGTGGGGACGCCTGGCTGGGCGGACGGGCTGTATCTGTACCTGTATCTGTATCTGTATCTGTATCTGTATCTGTATGCTGTGCGCAGTGTCTGCGGGCCTGCGTGTGGGGACGCCTGGCCGGGCGGACGGGCTGTATCTGTATCTGTATCTGTATCTGTATGCTGTGCGCAGTGTCTGCGGGCCTGCGTGTGGGGACGCCTGGCCGGGCGGACGGGCTGTATCTGTATCTGTATCTGTATCTGTATCTGTATCTGTATGTTGTGCGCAGTGTCTGCGGGCCTGCGTGTGGGGACGCCTGGCCGGGCGGACGGGCTGTATCTGTATCTGTATCTGTATCTGTATCTGTATCTGTATCTGTATCTGTATCTGTATCTGTATCTGTATCTGTATCTGTATCTGTATCTGTATCTGTATGCTGTGCGCAGTGTCTGCGGGCCTGCGTGTGGGGGCGCCTGGCCGGGCGGACGGGGTGTATCTGTATCTGTATCTGTATCTGTATGCTGTGCGCAGTGTCTGCGGGCGTGCGTGTGGGGACGCCTGGCCGGGCGGACGGGCTGTATCTGTATCTGTATCTGTATCTGTATCTGTATCTGTATCTGTATCTGTATATGTATCTGTATCTGTATCTGTATCTGTATCTGTATCTGTATCTGTATCTGTATCTGTATCTGTATCTGTATGCTGTGCGCAGTGTCTGCGGGCCTGCGTGTGGGGACGCCTGGCCGGGCGGACGGGCTGTATCTGTATCTGTATCTGTATCTGTATCTGTATCTGTATGTTGTGCGCAGTGTCTGCGGGCGTGCGTGTGGGGACGCCTGGCCGGGCGGACGGGCTGTATCTGTATCTGTATCTGTATCTGTATCTGTATCTGTATCTGTATCTGTATCTGTATCTGTATCTGTATGTTGTGCGCAGTGTCTGCGGGCCTGCGTGTGGGGACGCCTGACCGGGCGGACGGGCTGTATTTGTATCTGTATCTGTATGTTGTGCGCAGTGTCTGCGGGCCTGCGTGTGGGGACGCCTGGCCGGGCGGACGGGCTGTATCTGTATCTGTATCTGTATCTGTATCTGTATGCTGTGCGCAGTGTCTGCGGGCCTGCGTGTGGGGACGCCTGGCCGGGCGGACGGGCTGCCGAGCTCCCTGGATGAGCTCACCGCAGCTGACCGACCTGCCACCTTGTGTCAACGTCACGCAACTCAAGGATGCCGTGTTGGGAATAACTCGGATCAAGACGGACTGCGGCTGCCTGCCGACATGCACTCAGGTTCTTGGGGAAGCTTTTATCGGTAGAGGAAGGGGGGAGTCGCACAGGGCGCACCATTTCCATGAGATGCCCTACTGATCGGAAAAGTTTCGAGAGGTTCGGGTTCGGGTCGGTGCGTGCGTGTGTGTGTATGTATGTATGTGTGTGTGTGCATGTGTGTGTGTGGGTGTGTTGTGTGTGTGTATGTGTGTGTGTGTTGTGTGTGTGTGTGTTGTGTGTGTGTATGTATGTGTGTATGTGTGTTGTGTGGTGTGTGTGTGTTGTGTGTGTGCATGTGTGCATGTGTGTGTGTATGTATGCGTGTATGTGTGTATGTGTGTGCATGTGTGTGCATGTGTGTGTATGTGTATGTGTGTATGTGTGTATGTGTGTATATATGTGTGTGTGTGTGTATGTGTATGTGCGTGTAGAGGTGGTGGGGTTGCACTTCGATCCCCCGAAGTGACGTTGAATTATCTGTCACGGCCGCCTGGTGCCTGCTCCCCTGACCTTTCCTGGCCAGTTGCCAACTGGCCATCACAGCCGGAGGCGTTAATAGTGAGCGTGTGAAGCGACTCGACCCGTTGTGACGAGACGGGTCAAAGCTGGGAGACCTTTGCCGGCCAGTGCGCTGTCCACTGCGCCAACCAGGTGGTTCTTTGCATGTTTCTTAACAGTATCATTAACTAACATTAACATCAACAATTCACATGCATGCTAAAGTAGTTTAATCCGTTTTACTCGTCATTAGTGTAAAAGTGGGAAATATATATGGCATGTTATCCATGTTATATATTTGAAGGGGGTTATGTCACCAGGATGATACAATCACCCAATGACCAAGTAACTTAGGGACGCTTTGCAAACATTAGGGGTGCTGTGCAATTCTAGAGGAGCCCAAGTTGCCACAAGTGGAGGCCGCTGTGCGGGGAGTGTGGTGCATGATATGCACACATGACTGAGGTGGCCGTCTGCTGACAGGACAGGGTGTCGGTCGAGGAGATCTCCAGCAGGGACGAGGGCTACAACAGTACCCACCCGATGGTGTTGATGACGTTCCCACGGCCCAACCACGTGCTGGTGGAGGCGCTCACCTTCTCCGCGCTCGACCTGCTGCCGGCTATGGGCGGCAACATGGGCCTCCTGCTCGGGTACTCAGGTCAGGTCAGGTCAGGCCAGGACAGTTGTCCCGGTGTGTTGGCTAGGTCAGAAACTCCGGAGTAAGAGGGACCGACAATTTGGCAAGGCTCATCTTAAGCCGCAGATTTGTCTTCCCATTTCCGATTGGGTGCTTTTGGTGCCCAACATTGCTTATTCACAGGTGTTAGCTTGCTCTCTCTCCCTCCCTCCCTTGTTTGTTTATTGGGTGGTTCACGACGCACTTCACGTACGATCACGGCTAACGGCGCCGCCCACACTGGTTCGCCGGTGAGCCGCGGGATTGGGAAATGTCCCGAGTGGTGCGAGTGTTGAACCCGGAACCTTTGGTACCCAGAGCTCAACACCTTAACCACTCGGCCCATTGTACTCCGAGGTACTTCCTATAGCCCCGCGTTCACTGAACAATCTCCTTGTGCCCTGCATGGTCACCAAGCCTCTCCAGGAACTCCTGACGCCCCGTCCGGACAAATCATTGCTGTCATTTTGTGTTTGTTTGTTGTCCAGTGGCAGTGCCCTATTGGTGGTCGAATTTACCTATTGTTGTTCAGTTGGTTGTCTGTTCAGGAACCACTAGCAGAACCAATAATAATATAATCACACTGAAAGTGTTCGAAAAGTTTGCCGTATACATCAAGCCCGCATCTTTCTCTAAGAAGCGAAGTGTCCCTCGAGATTAGAGGAGACTACGAAATATTTCCGAATGATGAACGCCTGCTCCACAGTCCTCATGAATTGCCATTTGCCTTCGCCCAGCTCAGCCAATTTCAGAGAACACCCGGCAACGACACCAGAGATGCACCTGCGGCCGCGCCGGTTGTCGACGGCTGACGTGTGATGTCGCGTTCCCAGCTCTCAGCACGATACAGGGCGGCATGGCGGTCTGGCTCTGGCTCAGGGCTCGGCTTCGCCCGGCCCGAGGTGCAGTCACGCACGACTCTGCTGCAACCGCCGCCCACGTCAACACTAGCGCCGCCAGGCGGCGCCCAACCACAACGGCCTGGGTGACGCCGATGTCTAGCTGTAGTTAGCCATGCTGCCGCTTGGCGGCGTTCTTATCACCGGCACGAGTTCACACGGGCCTGCGCACATAGAGTTTGTCACGAACGTTAGAAATGCAATTGGAGGTGATGCTGGCATGCTTATGGGTAGGTATGTGTATGTGTTTGTGTGGTAACAGTATATACTTGTCCGCACAGTAAAGTCCCCTCGGTGCTCTTCGACAGGAGTATGTTAATGCCGGCACCCTGGCAAAACCAACTTCCTAGTCACCCCTTCCCCACTCCAACTACAAATTATTTTTCGGGGAAGCAAAGTAAAACTAAGAACACTAAATATCCGCAAGATGTCCCCAGCGCCCAGCCCCGTCTTCAGCACCTTAATGTCATATACATTATAAAGCAAGACTCCTGTAACGTAAATATACACTTGCCTTAGACTTGCTTGCAAAACCCACTCGCTTTACAGGCGGCGCAAATGACCTCTATGGTCCGACACGCCTCTCAGCTCACTCTGCTCCCCTCGTGACAGCATAAGCCATGCATTTGCCCAAGTGTGGTGTATTTTGTTTGTCAGCTGGAAGAAAACGCACATTTTCGTCAGCAATGCAGGCATGGTGTAGGCTCTGTAAACACACCTCTGATCGCATGGTGTAGGCTCTGTAATCACACAATCATTGCATGAACGTTGTAAAACCTATCCATTAAGCCTCTGATCACACAAACATTGCAAGAACGTTGAAATGCAGGGGTTCGATGTTGGTGTATACTCACAAGTTGATCTTGCAGGCATAGCTGGAGATCCCGAGTGGGTCAGGGTCTCGACGACCCTTGATCGGTACCCTGCTAATGTTAATGTTAATGTCTGCTAATGTCTTTTTCCCTATTCAATCTGAAATCGTGTCCTGAAAATAAGGGTCTGAACCCTCTGATTTGGTCAGAGATCTCCAGTCATGTTTGCAGGAGTCACGGGATTCCTATATTCACCCCTGATGTTGATTTGGAATAAAGTGCCGCCTGGAGAAAGCGTTTGTTCTTCGACAGCACCAGAGAACAACACTTCAGGCTTCGTACATCGAGGTTAGATGTAATTCCGAATGAAAAAGCCATTCTGTCGCGGAATCCAAGCCGGTCTGATTTTGATGGGGAATAATTATCGGTCTGACTGGACTGAGCGCATCGACCTGCCATTCCAGACATCCACGAGCTGTTGCAGGAGTTCCGTGGTGAGCGTTGGGATTACCAGGCCATTTCTGCCGCGGGATCCCGCATGGTAGGAGGCGCTGGCGCCGTTTTGCTCGGCGTGATGCAGCAAAACCGTGAGAACCAGTGTTGAGTTTGAGAACCACATCGAGTTTGAGGATGAAACTTGACAGTCACGCTATATTTTCGAGCGTCGTGGAAAAAACATTCCAATGGTCAGTTCACCAGTGGAAACCCTGGGAGCTTGGAGTCCAAGTGGATACTCGGGCCCGGGGAGGCAGACGTCTGGACCCCCTACTTGAGGGAAATGTAACATTAAGCATATGGCGTACAGTAGATATTCTGGCCCAAACATACAATGTGGACTACACCCTCACCCCCAAAACCGAGAAGTCTGCAACAATTGCGTGGCGGTATGGTTGCCATCCTCCAAGCAGATACAGCGGAACGATCATGGTGCACAAGTGGCATTTTGGGCCCCAGAATACCTTGTGAGCCTTCCAGTCTTCCAGTCAACACCATGTGAGTCTTCCAGTCAACACCTTGTGAGTCTTCCAGTCTGAAGAGAGGTACCCATCAACTCTTCTCTGTATGGAGAATATCCTGCAAGCAGCAACGTTTAGTGGGGAGAAAGAGTGTTTTGCGTTGGCGAGCTCCGTGCCTCCGAATCTGTCGTCGGGTTTCGTTCCTGAGAATTACCACAAAACGCGATGGGAAGCCTGACATCACAACAGCTGCATACACTTTCCTCTCCTCACTGTCGAACTCGCTCGTTATTGGACACTTGCTCATGCTTATCTAGTGGTTTACAATTCCTTACTTAGTGGGATGCATTGTCGTAAGGGTGGATGGAGGTGCCGGTGTAGGGCAGGCAGGTTAGTGCGCACACTTATATATATATATATATATATATATATATATATATATATATATATATATATATATTTATGTATATATATATATATATGCATTGCTGTGGCCTGAATCTTTTGATAGGGTTGGGGGGGGTGCAACAAAACCAGTGTAATTTTATACATTTTATACATTTGATCGTCCCTTGTCACAATACGCTCAGACGCCAAAGACTCCAGACGCCAATGGTGTATGGTCAGGATGTTTATTGGCAATGCTGAAGAACACGAAGAATGTTCATACTGCATTTAGTTTTATTTTTGATACATTCGCTTCGCTTCGCCCCCACCTGATCTTACTCGGCCATCCGATGTTATGCGGTGTGCCAGTCCTTTGTTACGCGGTGTGTCAGTTCTTTGTAATGAACGCTTCATTGGTGTACGTAAATAGCTCTGGTGATGTCCCAGCTAACACTGCTTCCACCATTTAATCACATTTGACCAGTCTGGCCTTGCTCATGCTACTGCTACTTTGAAGTATGGAGCCCCATCACTCTGTCTAACATTGGCTTTGGCTCTGTCTAACCTTGGCTAACTCTGGCTAACTTTGGCTAACTTTGTTCAAGTTTGGATAACTTTGGCCAACTTTTGATAACATTGGATAACTTGGGCTAACTTTGGCTAACTTTGGCTAACTATGGATAACTTTGGCTAACTTTGTTTAAGTTTGGATAA
>JAOTOM010002400.1:0-72500 GCA_034440615.1 Ashinkailepas kermadecensis
TGACTTTATGACCCGTAAATGTTGTGGTGTCAATTTGTAGTTCTTTTGTCGAACGCATGCGGCTTGTTCCACTTCGATTTGTTTCAATCTGCTCGTATGTAGAGATTCACCAAAGAGGAGGGCATGACCAAAAGCACGCGTGCCGGCGCCGGAGAAGCGACAAACCGGCCGGAAAGGGCGCTGACCTGGACCATCTTTGCGAAGGGCACCATCGGCCGACAAATTCGAGGGGTGGGTGCACCTTCGAGCATCCCAGTGTGGCGCCGTCGGCTGGGTCAGAGGGGCGACACCATCAGCAGGGGGGCATGGTCCAATACCCCTTCCCGCCAGCCACTGGCTTCGATGTCTTGTTGATCCTGCTTGATGCATTCTCATCCGCGTTGGCCCCATGCTTTAGCGTCAATGTCGACGTCAATTGCCTGCTTCATCCTGTGTCGCATTTGCGTTACTTTCGATCTCTCCGCTTCGGACTTGCTCTGATCATTTGCTGAGCCGAGAGTCTGCTCTGACCGACGCTTGTAGGCGACATGATGCGAGTGGGGCCGCGGAACACCCGTCTTGTCTAAGTACTGGCGCTGGCTCTGACTGACGCTTGTGGGCGACATGATGCGAGTGGGCCGCGGAACACCCGTCTTGTCTAGTGCTGGAGCTTCCTCTGACAGACGCCTGTGGGGCGACACAATGCGAGTGGGAGAGAAGAGAAGAGACCTTTAAGACATAAAAGAGACATTCTGTGACTCTTTGTGGTAAGCGTGACAGGCACCGTTCGGCAGCGGAGACAGCCGATTGACAGAAAGCACCAGGTAAGTATGTTTGACCACTATCGCCGGCTCACCGGTGGACGAATCGACCAGGTATTTATGATCCAGTTATTTATATTTAATTTGGTCGTGCACTGACGATAACCAATGGAATGGCATGGGTATCCGAGATAGTCGATTAGCAGACATCGACACGGCCCGTGTAAAAACAGACAAATGAGATGAGAAGGTGAAGGCTGAGTGGGACACAGCGGCTGCCAATTCATATCTAAATCGAAAGGTCGAAGTCCTCACGGGACTGAGGTCTAGTGAATGTCAAACTCATCGTTAGAACAAATCGATTAGCTGGCAGGTTATTCAGTGCTCAAACGTGCTGCAACAACATTGTTGACTGGCTGCAACTGACATTGGGATGGCATTGCCATTCCAGTGTCATGTGTACATCCTCCACGTCGCATCACGAAAACCGGCCTGGGTCGCCTCGCGCCGGAACAAAGAACAGACTCCCACGGTGCCCGATGGGGCTCAGAGTCGTCGCCGACGGCCGGTCGTCGATGGTCGGCCGCGCTCTGTCCTGCTCCGGCGGCCGTCGGCGCCGCCGCCGCCGCCGGGTCGGTCCCGCCGGCCATATCTGGCACGCAGATCAGCCTAGCCTGCATAACCCATGAGCCACATACTAATCCAGAGATGAGGAGCCATGCAATAATAATGCCGCCGCCGGCCGTCGCCATGGCAACGCTGGACCAACGAACCAGAGCGCCGCCCGGTGACTCAGCGCGGGATGAGATGGCGGCGGCGGCGCGGCGTCGGCACCGACGCGGCGCCGCGCCGTCCGCGCGCCGATTGATCTGCGGCGAAACCGACGCGCGGGCGCCGATCCGGTGCGGCGGTCCGGCGCGTGCCAGACGCCTGCCGCCGGCGCCGCCGACTGCTCTGGGTGGCGACCCGCGGCGCGCCGCCGCTCCCGCCTCATTACTCGCACACAAACACACGACACTTGTCGGCCGGCCGGCCGGTTGCCATGGCGACGGCCAGGTGGTCGGCGTGAGATGTCGCCCGCCGCCCGAGCGCGCTGATCGACGAGAGAGACAGCAGCGTCACGACCCCTCAGCAAAGGTAAGGGGTGTCCTCAGCGACGCGGCGCGGCCGAGCCGCCCTACCTGTCGACAGGGGCGCGGACACAGAAGGGGAAGGGCAGAGGGAACAACACTCTCCCCCTCCCAGCTGTGGACGAGCTTAGCATTGACCCTTTGGGCGGTGTTGCATATAAATATTCGACTTCAAGTTGGCTCTTCCCCCTCCCCCTACTACCTATGCGGCAGTTGAGGTGCTACTGCCTTCCGATGTGATAGCTTATCTTGCCTGTGGAGAATGCATTCGTATTGTCTGGGTAATGGATTTAGTTCCTCTACTGCTTGTTTTGGTAACGTTATTTTTGTTGACTGTGGGATTTTTCCCACGCTGATTTTTATATTACATTTTGGGATTGGACTGGGATTGGATGCTGGATTTCTTTACATATGTAAGCCAAAGTGATACATATGCGGGATGATCACCTGTAGCACTAGGAGCCACGCCGGGGGTGACATTCTTCAGTCAACTACGCACACTGGTCAGGACGGCTCATTTTTCAAATAAAATCGGAGCCTCGTACTCCTGATCGCATTGCATCCATTCCTAAGCATTTTTATATGTTTGCAAGAAGCGTTTCCCTTGAAAAACACAAATAAATGATAAGTGTCCGTGGGCATCAAAGAGTTCATAAGCATGACAGATCAAGTTCTCTCATAGACCATCCATAAATAAGGCAGAACAAATGGCAGTTTTGTGTCCCTGAATCCTCCAAGGTGGAAGGCGCTCGGCGGCGCGAGAAATCAACTTAGCGTCTTGTGATTCATTGAATTGGATTATATCCAAAGCTACGAAGCCCAACATTTAACGGATACATGTGAAAGCCTCTCAACCTCAAGCCTACTACGGCTCTGCCTTACAATCCTGCCTTGATTCAAGGCAGGTAAAAGGCTGAACGATTGCAGTCTTGCTTTTCCTTCAAAGGCGGCAGGTGCAATTGTCACATCAGCCCATTGGGCCATGGCCCAGAGGCTCGGCCCCATGGACCGGCTCCTGTCGCCGAGGAACATCACGACCGAGTCACACCAAACATAATCGGTTCCTGGAACTGGTCTGCGGGTGTTGTGTGCTGCGTTCTCCGCAATTTGCCGGCGCTGTTGAGAAAGTATGCGTGACGCCGGCCGTCGGTGGCCAATGGGACGCACCGTCCGCACAAATGCCCGCCAAACACGTAATGACCGACATTGGGTGCGGCGGATTTCATGCCCCGCTGATCACACCGAGGGCACCTGATGGGGCTGCTGCCGCTGCTGCGGCTGCTGCGGTTGCGGTGGCTATTGTGGCTGCTGCTGTGGCCATTGCGGCTGTCGTGGCTGCTGTCGTTATTGTGGCTGCTGCTGTGGCTGATGTACTCGCTGTGGTGGCTGCTGTAGCTACTGCTGTGGCTGCTGTATTTGCTGCTGTGGCTGATGCTGTAGTTGGTTATGTGGCTGCTGATAGTGCTGTGGCTGCTGTTATGACTGCTGTGTCAGCTGTGGCTGTGGCTGCCGTTCAGACTGTGGCTGATGTGGCTGTTGCTGTGACTGATGCGATTGCTGTGGCTGTGGCTGTGGCTGGTGTGGTGTGTATGGTTACTGCTGTGAGTGGTGTGACTGCTGTAGTACATGCGGTTCGCGTGGCTGTCGTGGCTGTGAATCCTGCATGTGCACAGAACAGGCGAAGCGTACTCCAAAAAAGTAAACTCAATCTAAATTCGGCATAGGGGCGGGTGTGTTATGTCAACGGCAAACGTCGAAAATATCACGTGTCAGGGCTATAGCAGCAGCATGCAAACCACAGCTGCCACGCCAGCTAGATGTCAGCAGTTACAACACCTGCCAAACCAAGAGCCGCGACACAGCTGCCATACCAGTCACGAGCCCAGAGGTCAGCAGTCACAACACCTGCCAAACCAGGAGCTGCGACACAGCTGCCATACCAGTCCCGGAGCCCAGAGGTCAGCAGTCACAACACCTGCCGAACCAGGAGCAGCGCTACAGCTGCCATACCAGTCACGAGCCCAGAGGTCAGCAGTTACAACACCTGCCAAACCAGGAGCCGCGACACAGCTGCCATACCAGTCACGAGCCCAGAGGTCAGCAGTTACAACACCTGCCAAACCAGGAGCCGCGACACAGCTGCCATACGAGTCACGAGCCCAGAGGTCAGCAGTTACAACACCTGCCAAACCAGGAGCCGCGACACAGCTGCCATACCAGTCCCGAGCCCAGAGGTCAGCAGTTACAACACCTGCCAAACCAGGAGCCGCGACACAGCTGCCATACGAGTCACGAGCCCAGAGGTCAGCAGTTACAACACCTGCCAAACCAGGAGCCGCGACACAGCTGCCATACGAGTCACGAGCCCAGAGGTCAGCAGTTACAACACCTGCCAAACCAGGAGCCGCGACACAGCTGCCATACCAGTCACGAGCCCAGAGGTCAGCAGTCACAGCACCTGCCAAACCAGGAGCTGCGACACAGCTGCCATACCAGTCCCGAGCCCAGAGGTCAGCAGTCACAACACCTGCCCAACCAGGAGCTGCGACACAGCTGCCACACCAGTCAGGAGCCCAGAGGTCAGCAGTCACAGCACCTGCCCAACCAGGAGCTGCGACACAGCTGCCATACCAGTCCCGAGCCCAGAGGTCAGCAGTTACAACACCTGCCCAACCAGGAGCTGCGACACAGCTGCCACACCAGGCCACGAGTCCTATTGCGCCAGAAGTTTCCTCTATTTCTCGTTCTGCTGAGGGTCGTATCCCCGGGTACCGAGATCGAGTCGTTCAGTAATTTTGATAGTTGTACGTTCAGTTATCCATCACGTGAGACATAAAGCACTTGCGTGAGTCAGCGCAGAAGAGTGTGTTTTATTTTCATGAGACATCACATAAATATAAACAACGTCGTTTTTCCGGTGACCAAGGATTTTACAACATGCATTATCTGTACGTGTAGGTTTTATCATTCATGCCATGGTAAGGTTGGAGCAGAGGTAAAAAAAGTATCCGTTTTGTCACCAGACAATTTCAGGAACTCAAATGTGTCTCATTTTTGTCCGTCAAACCCACAAGGAAGGCTCCATTCCCCAGTGGCAGCCAGTAACCATTTCGTGGAAAACAGGCGTGCATCTGAGTTTTTGTTCGTCGATGGGCGTAGGGAGGCGGGGTACCGTGGGTGCCTACTGCACAGGCAGCCCCCCCTCCTTATTTTACATGCTGCACCATCTATATCAGCTAAAGTTGATCATAGCAGAATTGTTCGTACCGTGAGATGCATACCAGGGTACAAACAGGCCTAATCCGGTGATATTTTTGCTAAAAATAGAGGGGGGTCGCGAACATGAGGTTGAAAATTCCTTGGCACTGTCACTTTCTTGTCAGCTCCTACAACCGAACGTTAGGTATGCCAAGTATAACAAATAATTATTTATTTTATAAAAAAATTTGATGGGGAAAATGTCATTCGATGCAGAATGACCTTTCACATACATTAAGCTGTTGTTCATACCCAAAAATCATAGACATTTCAGGGGGAGGAATAAGGGAGAAATGCACCAACATGTCCCCCAAAATGACTGCCTGGACACTTCTTCGGTACAACCAAAATTTTCAAAAGGGTCTCAAAATGTGTACAATGAATATTTAGGGAAATTTAGAAAGTTCCAGCTCAATAGCTCTCAGAATTTGGCAATGGCACACAAAACACACTTCAGGGGGCTTCTGAAGCCTTGATCTGAAGATCTTGATATGATAATTTTTTAGATATTCCTTCCAACATCATCTAATTATTGTTTTTAGGTTTGTTCGAGAAATTGTTTCATCATTGCAAAATCAATCAATTCAGAAAAGAAGGTTTTCTTAATGAAGAAACCATTTTTTGTGTAAAGGTAATACAAGCCGATAAATACAATGGCTCTACCTACCAACTTGGTGAGAGCTCAGGGCAATTTCCTACCAGAATTTGGCCTGGTAGATCCAGTACTAGCACATTTGTATAACTGAACTGAAGGTACAAATCCTTTAACCTTATTTACCAGACTCACCTCCAATTTTCCATGCCTGTCTCCAC
Source organism: Ashinkailepas kermadecensis (assembly GCA_034440615.1). Classification (NCBI taxonomy): domain Eukaryota; kingdom Metazoa; phylum Arthropoda; class Thecostraca; family Neolepadidae; genus Ashinkailepas; species Ashinkailepas kermadecensis. Next base: position 5,942 of record JAOTOM010002400.1, read on the forward strand.
CTTCCTCCAACACCGAATGAATCATTGCGGATTTGATATGTTTTTGCCCATGGATGCTTTGATACACAGTGCCGCTTCAGGTTTCTTCTTTCACCACTGAATTTACACACACCACCATCCTTGGATTTTTCACCACATTGCACAATCTGCCTTGAGAGCCAGTTTGAAGTTGAAGGCCTTGCTCTCTTTGCTGGCTTTTTTTTATCCCCATGCTTTCTTGTCAAGGCTCATCTGGATCTGAGCCCATGCCAGTAGATCCAGGCATATTTGGCATGCCTAGTCTTCTCTCAGGATTATATCTCTGCAAAAATCGGCTCCCTGAACGGATAGTTTAATCACCTACTACCACCTAGGTAGGTATCTGTTGCAGGAACTTGATAGGCAACTGTTACCGTGACGAGACAGACGAGACCAGACAGAACGCGTCCTTCGAAGCAAAATTCAAGCACCCAATGCGCTCGATTCTCATTGGCTCAGAAGAGAGCTTCCATCTCCGCCGGCGCTACCAAATTTGGGCCAGCAGCACATTGCCAAGCTCACGACCAAAATTCGACAACATTCCTGAGTGTCTCATTTTGTCACCGGTGAGACACCGGCGGTTCGGGAGACGCCGCATGCTAACGCAATGGCGCGTCGGTTTGGACGGTAAGCGTAACGTTCGCCAAGATCCTTGTCCTAGTTTCCGCCAACATTCAGGCGACAAAAGGACAAGGTGCACAAGTTTTTTTATCAACTTGTTTTGCTCATTTTTATCATTTTTATCAGTGTTTCTGAGTGAGGCGAGAGAATGAGAGTAGGTGCATAGGTAGGTATATTAACAGTGCCAGCACTGGCTTTTGTGTCTCCTCTGGGCCTCTTTCAGTTAGCAATTGTGTCACCGGAGTAAACGGCAGAACGATGACTTTTTTGACCTCTGGGTTGGAGTTTGGTTGCACTATTTTGTTGCAAAATACCATAGCCATTGCAGAGCAAAAAAACGTGTCATCACCTTCATGTCACATCCAAGATCCATCTTCACTGGTTCATTGCAAGTTGTAAGCATAAGCAAATGGTGCCATCGCAGGCAGGGAGTGTATTTGATTGTGACAGCTTTGAAGTCCCTAATGTATGGTAGTTTAAAAAACCCGATGGTGATGGAACACAATGTTTGGTCTCACCTCCGGAACCCCAAGGACATTTAAAAAATAAGTTGAATCCGAGTTATTGCTGGGGAGGCTTTATGAACCAGGGTCCTGTTGCTAAGCAGAGCTTGTTGCGTGGACCCTGGCCCCACCACCCGATCTATGAATTCCAGTTGAACGGCAGAATTGTGACCGAAAGTTTAACGTGCCGTCAATGTGCCGACACGGCCGCCCGGTAGCTCGTCCCCGGCCTTATCGGGCCAGTTGCCAACTGACCCTCCCAGCAGGGGCTAAACGCGAGCGCGTGAAGCGACTCGAACCCTGTGTTGCCAGGACAGGGGAGACCAGTGCAGGCCAGCGCCCTAACCAACTGAGATACCGGGGTTGGCAAATTATCACTGTTATACATTACTATTACTATTATATATATATATATATATATATATATATATATATATATATATATATATATATATATATATATATATATATATATATACTATTATATAGGCAAATACATTACTATTTCATATTGAACATTGTCAGTTTCAACCCACTCTTTGTGAACCCTTGTCCAAATTTCAGGTATCAACCGAACCAATTATAACTCAATGCAACCTGTCTCACATTTGGAGACAACCTATCTTTCATATTCCAGTTGTCCATATCTCCATATCTCACATATTGGTGTGATAATCTTTAAAGCCAACCTTTGGCCTAAAGCCAACATTATTATTGATCGCAATGGATTGATATAACTACAGTTAAGTGTACCTGCAATTTCCATAGGCGTAGGCTTATGCCATACTGCCAGGTTAGGTTAGTTTATGTTACGGCATGTTAGTTTACATATAGGCTATTTGCAAGGTTAAATATATATTTTCCGCGGTCCAACATCTGTAGGTGCAGGTGTTATGCCACTCAGCATTCATATAGCTGTCATTTTTATTCCATCCATTATTTATTTCAGTGTGTACTCATTTATGTGAGTTATCGACATTCAAACAACTTTGTAGGTGGTCCTCTTTAACCTAAGCTATGTCAATGACATTACATGACCTGAGGTTGAAATTTGTATGGCAAACGCAAAAATGAAATCCAGGAAAAGGCACTGCAAGGGAGGGACGTAAAATTCCCCCTCCCCCCGCCCCCCGAGACTGGGTGGGATAAACAAGGGCTATTACGAAGTAAGATGGCCACATCTGAACTAGTTAGAGTAATTTGGCATGCTGATATCAGCCAAGAGGTAGGCAAGGCCATGCACGATCAAAAGTGCATTTCGAGAATTGTCCAAAAGAAGTTGATATATTTTGAGGTTCCGTGGATGTTACCTCGCACCTCTCCACGCACGGCCTACCACGAAAATCGCCACTTCCAAAAGTAATCCCCTACTTCAATGGTATTAACCTTGTCATTTGTAGGTGGCATGGTGCTAATTTCTTTGGCATACGTATCATGGAGCAGGTTACGAAATCGCGTGGTTCTCACGAATTTGCTCAGCCTCGAAAAATTGGAGTCGAACTGATGAATAATATCATCCGTATAGTAACAAGTTTGACCTTGGCTGAAAGTTAACATCAAAAATAGTCAGAGCTATTCGACGTACCTCCTACAATTCAAGCACGTAGCCAAGTCATGCCGCTTAGCTATCTTTCTATCTAGTCTAGAACACAATTTGATAGAGGTCGAGGAAAATCGACACAACCCCATAAACTGCGAGGGGTAGGAAGCCAGCGTGCTGTTAGTGTTAAGAAGAAGAAGAAGAACAACAACAACAATAATAACAACAGTAACAATAACAACAACAACAGCAACAACAAAAAACAACAACGCATACATAACAGGTAAGCTCGAATGGATATCGAGCATTGCTGAGAATGCAACTTGACAACTACATTTCTTTTCTCAAGAGAAGATAAACGCGTCACGAAGTCTCATCGCGAAACACACCTGCCCTGAGAGCCACACCACAATTCACAGCACGTGTGGCTGCCAACGCGTTGTTCCCGCAACAGCATTACACCAAGATCGGGCGAGGGGGGTCACATTATCCCGTAAGCCTCCCACACAGAGCGAGGTGGGTCGTTATCCCGTAAGCCTCCCACCCAGAGCGAGGTGGGTAGTTATCCCGTAAGCCTCCCACCCAGAGCGAGGTGGGTCGTTATCCCGTAAGCCTCCCACCCAGAGCGAGGTGGGTCATTATCCCGTAAGCCTCCCACCCAGAGCGAGGTGGGTCGTTATCCCGTAAGCCTCCCACCCAGAGCGAGGTGGGTCATTATTCCGTAAGCCTCCCACCCAGAAAATTAATTCGTGCACTCGTCCGGACGGAGGCCCGACGAGCCTTTGTGCAGCGCGCTGCCGTTCCAGTGTGTCGGGGTGTGATGGATAGCCCGGATGTAAGGATGCCGGGGTCTCGCTGAGCCGCGTGTCGGCGATGGCACCCAAGACCGTGCAGTGTCGATTCTCAGCAAATCATAAACACACGGGTGGTCTGTTTTGGACGAATTGTGTCCAAAAATGATAGTGGTAGGTTAGAGTGTGACATAGCCCATAAGAGGGCACGATCGTCTGTGTCACTCGAACAACTTTGTGTGTCCCCACTTTGCAAAATAGATCGCAAAATGGTTATGCTTTGGTCCCATGCTGATTTCGCGTCTCGTGGTCCCATTGTATATGGTGGATTTGCTCACCTCATGTATCTAATGAATACCTGTTGTATGACAATTTCAGCTGAGATGTTCAGGACATCACAATAGCATGGGTGCTGCTGTGATGTACTTGGCTGTCGTCTCTCGCCACGGCTTCTTGGCCACAGATGGCACACATACATGAAGCTCTCACTTATGGCTGAAGGTTGTCTACCGTCTTGATAGTTTTAATATAAACACAGAGTACGGCGGTGGATAAAGGGGCTACGTAAGGCAAGTGTCAGGAACATCACACACAAAATCCATCCTATTTCTGAATTGTGTTTGTCGCATTTATAGTTATATTTTAGACACGACAATAGTCACACAAAATTGTCCCAGATGATTAGCAAATTCCCGTTCATTCCCCTTAAGTTAGGTCAACGTCAGGTGAAAAGAGAGTGAGAAGGGGTCGGGGGGTCGTTAAGCAACGGACAAGACGATGCTCTGTGGCAGGACGGTGTACAGATCAGTAAGTGCGTTTCAGACAGAACATCAACCCACCCATGCATACATAAGAAGCACCGCAAGACATAAGAGGGTATCTAAGCATAACTGGTCCCTCGAACGTTGGCTGAAACTCACCGGAGTCACTTCTGTATCAGCTTTTAGTCCACACGATGTGCCGGTATTTTTCATTTCCATCTTAGCTTCAAAGGGAGCCGAGGACCATTCTGGACTGCGTCAGCGGAGGTGGGTACATGCCATCAGTCCAGCGTCAGCGAGGAAGAGATGCCATCCTGTCAGCATCAGCTGGGCAGAGGAAGTGGTATGTACCAGCCGGCCAACGTCAGCGACGAAGAGATGCCATCCTGCCAGCGTCAGATGGGGAGGGGAAGTGGTACCAGCCGGCCAACGTCAGCGACGAAGAGATGCCATCCTGCCAGCGTCAGATGGGGAGGGAATGTGGTACCAGCCGGCCAACGTCAGCGACGAAGAGATACCATCCTGCCAGCGTCAGATGGGGAGGGAAAGTGGTACCAGCCGGCCAACGTCAGCGACGAAGAGATACCATCCTGCCAGCGTCAGATGGGGGAGGGGAAGTGGTACCACCCGGCCGGCGTCAGCGGGACAGGGGAGGGGCACCGTCTGATTCCGCCCCAGCGAGGGAGGACGACCCCGGCGTCTATCCCGGCGCGAGAGAGGGGTGCGCGCGACAGCGGCGCCGCCGCCGGAAGGTCAGGCGGCGTGCTCGACGCCCGACCGCTGGCGCAGGACGCGCGCGGGATGCGACGATGGCGTGAGCGGAGCCGCCGTGCTGCGTGAGGCATTAGATAATTAACCGGCACACACGTCCGGGCCGGGCGCGCACGATGAGCGTCCCGAGATCAGACACCGCGTCCCGCTGGCCGCCGCGCTATCACGGCGGTATCTGGCGGCGCACGTGCCGCACACGTGTGCCGGCGCACGCACGTCGCCAATCGCCGGCCCGACAACGTGTCCGTCTGACTCACGGTCTCGCCGCGCTCGTCCCTCACCTGTGTACAATGTGCTCTCGTTGCATTGGATGACTGGCATCTGGATGTCGATAAAGGTCGTGGAGAAGCCAGTGCCACATCCAGCTGTTGGGCGCCAGAAGATGAACACTGATATGCCCTTGCGTGACCTCATCATCTTGTGCTGGCATTTTTCCCTGAGCGAGGAAGAACTTGGACAGAATATGGCACAATCCTAGAAACATGAGGATGAGGCAGGGGGTCTATGCCCCCTCACTTTTCGTGAGCTTCGCTATTAACCTATTAACCGCTATTAACCTATCGCTATTAATATAGGACACAACGCTGAGCCCTTTACCTTTCAAAGGAGTACCTATGCCCCTACAACGTTGCATATTATGATTGGCCGAAAATATCAGGTGCATAGCAACACTTGACTATCGCCTGAAGCAGTCTTAATTTAGACACACATATCCCGGAAAACTCAGTTGTCCACCAAGCAACCGTACACACGGTTAGTCAAGTATTGTACAGAAATTGTCTCCTCTCAACTGTCAGACATTCCGTGATTTTACCCCAATAAATCAGATAACATATAGCCCCGTGTTCATTCCTATAAATTGCAGTCCCTCTAGTCTACAGCTCACATGTGTACATACCAACTGAGCACTGATAGTGCCAAATGGGAAGACCCTGAGGGGTAAAGGGCGGTACTGCTCCAAACCACCAGCAAGAACGTCGTGTTGCATGAGGGTATTTTGTCGCCTTACCTTTGAACGTGCTAATTTATTTTAACAATGTAGTTTTCCTTTGTACATGGTGATCCCGACGAAATCATTCTTCACGTTAGCTTAATGAACGAAAAGACGCCGTTAATTCTCCTAAGGAGCTAGACCTGTGCCAAGCAGTGCCGATACAATGGATAAACAACTCACAGTAACGCCTGAGCTCGGCCATTTTCGCCACCTTCGATTGGCCAATGGGACACACATCATACGGAACAGCTGCGTGCTATGAAGCTGGCCTGGCGTGGGATATGGTGCTGAGAAAGCTATTCATTGGCCGATAATCTAGACCCAAAGATACGAAGCTTCAGCAAGATCCGATATTATCATCTATTGCCGTTATGCATATATATATATATATATATATATATATATATATATATATATATATATTTACATAAATATAAATATAAATATATATATTATGTATAAATATAAATATATATATATATATATATATATATATATATATATATATATATATATATATATGTATATATATATGTACCTAAACATACATCTCTGTTTTGTGCAAGACGACAGTGAATCGTTCTTCATCAGCTTTTTCCTAGTTATTTTCTAGTTACCGTCCTTGTTTCCCACTTAGGTCCTACAGTGATCACCCTATATAGTTACTTTATTCTTAATGTTTCACTGTGCTTTCACCAATGTCCAAACATTGAACAAAATCGTCACCATTTCGGCGCGCAGCGAAGTGTCGTTACACTTTTTGGGGTAATTCGGACCGAGTGCACGTGGGTGACCGAGCGACGGACGGAACGGGTCGTGTCAGCGACACCAATTCTGACTCCATGCTGTTTTTGTGTGCGTGTGGAATCAGAGCATCACACGGACTGACACTTTCAAATCCGGTCCAATCCGTATCTCTGTGAACCAATTCATATGTAGCATCAGCTTAAAAATGAAATATAAAAAACGCCGCCCTTTTCACATGCAAAAGAGTGCATCTATCTTGAACAATATGCATATTCTCATAAAATAAACCTTGGTACATACCGTGCTCAATGCAATATAATAAAAAGTTGTCATGCCAGACTTACAATGGTTTCATTTAAAGCATAAAGATATGCAGCATACATCAATCTGAAGTTAGTAGTTGTTTAAGTTCCGTGTGTTATTAACATGCATATGTCTCACAGTGCCCATCTAGGCACCTGGCTAGAAAGTGGCACACTCAATGAAGCAGAGCCATACGGTTGAGGTGTATAGGTAGATATTATTTTATTATTATATTTTGACGCCTACCTACCTGATACCTATACACCGTACCACCAATTCAGCGTAATGAGCTTATTTTTCTTAACCAGCGCGTGGCCAAGGCATTGCTCATGACAGTTATTGTACTGGAATTCTTTTGCCTATCAAAGCCGCAATTAGCGTCTGATTTAGGTCTTAAATACCCCGCTCAAATTCATATTTTCCAATTCAATACCATCACGTTCGTTACCGCTCGCAAAGACCATGTTTGATCTGTTTCCGGCTGCGTTGAATTTGAGTATACTGCGCTATGGTTCACATACGACATCGTATTTGTCTTTCCAATTTATTTTCGATGAGAAAAAGCATAATAATAATTGACACCCTCTTCATGATATTGCTTTGTAACATTATTGCTTGCACACTCGCTTTGGTGATGGTGATTTTCCAATCCCTTGTCAGGATTCCTGCATGTTAGGATATTATCATTTTTCCTGATACTTTGAAGAAGATCGTTCTACCACCATTTGGTAGAAACACTGCCAACTTTATGTTGAGGTGCAGTTCAACGAATTCTTGACGGCGTCATGTATGTTTTTATTCATACAGTTCAGCTAGTTTTCAACAATAAGGAACGTTAGATTTGGTAGTAAGAGCTAAAACGAATCGATTATATCTTACTACTATTTCGTGATTAAGTTTTTTGTGTGATTATTGAGTCAGGATTCGTTGAATGTATTAACAAACCCCAGTACAATAGCTCCCCTAGTGATGCGAACGTCAAACAATTTAGCTTATTTTTTTAAAGCTATTTGGTTGGCCCAATCAGCGTGGTCTTCTGTAATGATATATAATTACATTAATCTAACAGTTATGCTATTGCGATCGAAGAAAATAACGGATGCGACCATACTAGCTAAGATCTTTTTGTAAAACGGCTTTGTTTGCATGTGTCGGCATTACCTTTTCTCTTTGAATGCGCATTGCGCACCTTTAATCACGTTTTTAGGTTCCATTCAGAAGTCGATTAGGTTGACTTGCACGTGTGTGGAGATATTTTGCACAAATGTGCACCGCTTCGGAAGCCGTGGTGACGTCAAAGAAACGTTCACCACGATCTACCTACAACAACATATGCGCCAGTTTCGGTGACATAGCTCACCTACACACAGGGAATTACTTCTCGATACCTCCTGTAGTATCTTAGAGTTCATCTGAAATTGCCAGGGAAGTCAGAAGTATTGTTTCCTTGACTAACAACACACACACACACACACACAATTATGATACATTTCCTGTGCTGCTCATTGCATTCCGTCATCAGATCGTTAGTTAGCAGTTGTACTTGGCTCACTACCTGTGGGGTGAGACTATAGTGTGCCATATATACATAATGTGTATGCACGTAACTACCTGCCTGGGTAAGAATGAAGCTATCTGTGGGACAGGTGGGCTGCTGAATGTGATTATGGATATTGTATACACAAGCCCGTTGATAGCAGTGTTATTGCAGTTACCTGGATTGCGTACAAGTTTGATGATGACCGAAGATTGATAGAGCAATTGAATGAATCTAGCTAAAGTGCTTTTGCATGTGTTGAACATTAGATTAGTGTGCCTGCGAGCATGAGCATGACATTGTAGTTGCTAATTATTGGAACAACATTTTTTTCAGAAAAAAAAAATCATGATCAGGATTAGATCAGAACCGCAACATTTTGTTGTGCAGAGTTCTGGTTGGAAAACAAAAGGAAATATGATCATATGTGCTCAGTTGTCGTTGCCACGATAATGGTTGGAGAGTCAATCCGTTCTCTAATCCGTATCCGTTGAACTTCAATTAACTTTATCCGACCCGCTGTCATCCATATCATACGGATATTCGTACTCGTACTCGTATCCAATCTGTGCTACGCTGTACTTGGAATCCAAAGATTTATATTGATTCAGGACACTGATTATGCAAAGCTAAACGTGAAAAGTAAAATGATGCACTGCTTAGACTATGCCAGAATGCAGCACATATTCTGGTTTCCTAAAATATAATACAGCATATTTTCATGTCACCCTCCAACGCAGATACGCTTCATTTTGTATGCCTTTGATTTGATATGTTAAATCCAACAAGGGATAATTATGTACCAAATCTTCCACCGTGCGACGGACAGTCTCCTGAAACTCTTAATTTAAATATAAATAACCGAGGAAATTGATCCTGGATGGATGGCCGCCATCAATCAGACACAAACAACTCTACTACAGTCCCATATGGTAATTAATCTGCTAGCGTACCTCAGTTTTTTATATCGCAAATGTACCAATCATAGCTTCTTGTTAGCCTCTCTGGTGTTCTCATAACCTCTCTCGCCCTCGCGCCCTGTCGCTCGCCGAATTCTCGCGAATAACGACAAACGGGTGCCATCTTTTCGCAAGTATTAGCCCCCTAGCACACATTGTGTGCCATCCCCCACCGCTGTTCATCACGCTTGAATTTTGGCGACAGTCGTAAATCAAACTAATGCCTGTTTTCGTCACCGTACACACATATTAGGCGTACGGTCTCGACAGGAGTTTCCATCGAATTCATTAGTTAATTGCATTTAATGACTACCAGTACATTACAGCCGGCGCCACACCAGATAGCATACTTCGATGTGCATGCCCAACAACTTGATTACCTGTCAAGCAGCCAAAGGCTCGCCCCGGGCGCAGCACAGGCCAGGCATTATGTTTGGCCAGAGGTCAGACTGCATTATGACGCGCCGCCCCATCTCGCGTTTTTGCGTCACGTTCGGGCACATCACGTCGTTTCCGGCAGCGTTAAAGTGGTGCGTCTTTTAGGTTGGCGGACCCACTTCCGTCGCACGACGAGGACCGCTGACCTGCCTCCGGTCGCTCGAAACCGCCGCCGCGCGGGTGTCGGCGGATGGAAGAAGGGGGAACCAGATGGCCCCATTACCTGGCTGAGGTGGCCGGTAATGGATTTAATAACGTTCCGCGTCCTGTCATCTCGCGCCCCGGGAGGCACGCTGGCAGGCCGCGGAAGAGAGCAGGTCGGGGACATGTGGCAGATGCTGGCCGCCGCCCCCGGCCGCCAGACAGGAAGCAGGAACAGTCACGTGACTGGTTTGGTGCCGCGCGCGCCGCCGCTGGCCACGACGCACCAGCTGAAGCGCAGAGCACACAGCTGGGAAGGTGTTTGTGACCAAGGGACTCGGCCGGTGATGCTGGTAATTGTTACAGGCGTGGGCACATTGCGTAATTACACCTCAATGAAATTGTACTATGCATTAAGCAACAAATTGCGCAGTGAGCGCTTGTGTATGAAAGCGGGGGGCGGTATGTGACAGAAATGGCAGAATTGGGGGAGAGGAGGAGGAAAGAGAGAGAGAGAGCGAGAGAGAGAGGAAGAGAGAGAGAGAGAGAGAGAGAGAGAGAGAGAGAGAGAGAGAGAGAGAGAGAGAGAGAGAGAGAGAGAGAGAGAGAGAGGGAGGCAGCAGCGAGTGGCAAGAGACGCCAGTGGCAGCCGACGCGGCATAGCAGCGAAATACCTGATGTAGAGATAGCTTGTTTTTCGGCCGGCTTTTTCTGCCGGCTAGTTGGAGCAGATGGAGAGCGCTGGTCTCGATGGCCAGAAATGACCGCTCCAAAGGAGCTCAACTAGTTTTTGACGCGCTCGCCGGACGTCCCAGGACGCCCGGGTCACCGAGGGCGGCGGCCGGACCGGCGCCGACAGGAGGGAGAGAGCGCGCGCGCCGCGGCCCAGTTCGGCGGCCGGTTAGACGCGGAAGCCGCGAGTGCGCTCGGGTCGCGCCGGACCGGTGGTGCGCCTGTTGGCGACGGCCGCGCACAGATAGCGGAGCGACAAAACAGTGGATTCGGCGGCCGATTCATTAGTCGGCCGGTCGGAGCGCGTCGGCGGCGAGCTGGCTGGCGGTCGGAGCGCGTCGGCAGTTGGAGCGCGTCGGCAGCGAGCCGGCTGGCGGTCGTGTGCGGCGTCAGACGACTCCAGACCCCGTCGGCTGCTGCGGATGCAAGCGTAACTTGCATGTGCTACAGGTCTCAGACTCCGTTGCCTTCGCTGGTGACCATGGCTGCTGATCTCTGACCAAGCCCGTTCTCGTGTACCTCTGGCCCATGTATGGATAACAAGTTCCCATAAAGCATCGATAGGAAGACCTTAAATGTCATTTCAAGCGACGCAACAACAGCATGAGGCTTTGTGGTGTCTCAATCAGTGAAAACAGAGCAACACCAATGTACATATCTCTAGTACATAGACCTTAGCATAACATTAATTGTCTTAAACACCCCTACACACGCTGGCACCGGGGTAGAAATGGCACTGTGACAACATTTTATTGGGCATTTTGAAGACAACTCAATTTGGGGGAGAGGTTTCATCGAACACCGATCAGCATGCCATCCGTGCAGGCTTTGTCCGGCGCTGCACGGTTTGGCACCAGTCGACACAGCGTGTCCGTTTGTCCAAACGTTTGGCGCCTCCTCAGAGCCGACCCAATCATCAGCGCTGATTGCTGGAATCAACGACTATTTCAAAACTCTCATGATGCAACCGGGTAACGTGATGCGCGCGAAGGGGTGACCACCGCACCCGTACCCCCACCCCCACCCAGTGCTTGCCACGCAGCTGTCTCCCGGTGCAGCGGCGCCGCGGGGCCTCGGCAGATAATCAGAGGAACGGTCGTCAGGTGGCGCGGCGCTCCAGCCGGGGCTCCACCCGGGGCTCCAGCCGGGGCTCCAGTCTGGCACTCCAGCCGGGGCTCCAGCCGGGGCTCCGGTCTGGCACTCCAGCCGGGGCTCCGGTCTGGCACTCCAGTCGGGGCTCCGGTCTGGCACTCCAGCCGGGGCTCCAGCCGGGTGCGCTGCGGCCGCGGGTCGTGAGATGAACCGAGTGGCCGCGTTTTTCTCCGCCGAGAGCCGGCCCAACGACAGCGACCGGCTCCCACGGTTACGCGGCCGCTCCCAGGCGGCGTGGAGGCGAGGCGTGCGTGCTGCGGGCGCACCTGTGTCGGGCGCGGGGCTGACCGGCGCCGTCAGTCGTGCGGTGAGCGCGGCTGGTGTGACCAGAGGAGCGCTTCGAACAGCCGGCGGGCCCGGGGACGGTCCAGTTCAGTCGGCCGTGGGGACGCGACGACCCCGGTTGCTGACCCGTCCTCTCTCCCGAGTCTCGACCGCGACGTTTCTAAACAGCAGTTCTCACCGGCTCGCAAAAACTGGCTCGAACGGGGAGGAAAGTCACCGGCCTCCGACCCGGCCGAACCAGCCGCAGCCCTCTCGCTGGAATATTAACAATCATCGACGGCTGATTGGCTTCCACGCGTCTCACTGGGGGGGGGGGGGCTAATGGCAGTCACCACTAGAGGAACAGGGGCGCCTAGGTGGTGGGTAGGACGAAGCGGTATTGACGCAGCCTGGTATGTACGTACAAAGGCATGCTATTTATCACACGTCTATGCAATCGATTCAATTGTTGTATGCAAAACCTCATGTTATATTGACGCCAGTTATTTTTGTTCTCCGCCCCGTTTCGCTGGGCGGAAGTTATTTTTGTCATTGCCCCGTTTCGCTCGGAGGTGGGAGGGAATTTCTTTTCCAGTCAAAAACGTTCATTGCACTTTTCTATGCATTACCCCCAAAGTTCTAAAACACCCCCACGAGGAATTCTCTCGGCTTAGACTCTTGAAATTGCACCAATATGAGTGCGGAGGCTATGCCCTGAACTTTGCACCTTCACCCTACACATAGCTTCTAAGCCAAGTCCGTGACTTGTACTCTAATCCGTGACGTGCATGCAGAGGGTCCTTGTGCGAAGCAGGCGACCTTGATCCGTGAGCTGTACACGGAGGGTCACTGTGCGGAGCAGGCGACCTTGATTCGTGAGCTGTACACGGAGGGTCACTGTGCGGAGCAGGCGACCTTGATCCGTGAGCTGTACATGGAGGGTCACTGTGCGGAGCAGGCGACCCTGATACACACGGTACTCGAGGCCAGCTCTTAAGTGGCTTGACTTCGTATGAACGGAGGCCTGACTGGTGATCCCGGGTGAGTCGTGGTGTCTGGCCCCTGGGTTGGTACATACCATCCTCATGTTAATTTATCCTCTTTTCTATTCAACCTGAAAATATGCCTTGGAAATAAGGACTTGGACCCTCTGGATTCGTGAGAGATCTCCAGCCCTGAATGTGGTGGTGGGGTGGGGGTTCACGATAACTTTGTTTCAACAAATGCCAGCAAATAGTCAGCATGAAGCACGTAATGACACGTAACCTGACGTCACCTGACTGTAGCTGATGGTACCTGACGTCACCTGACGGTGTCTGACGGTACCTGACGGTATCTGACGGTGTCTGACGGTACCTGACGGTGTCTGACGTCACCTGACGGTGTCTGACGGTACCTGACGGTACCTGACGTCACCTGACGGTGTCTGACGGTACCTGACGGTATCTGACGGTGTCTGACGGTACCTGACGGTGTCTGACGGTACCTGACGGTGTCTGACGGTACCTGACGGTACCTGACGGTGTCTGACGGTACCTGACGGTGTCTGACGGTACCTGACGGTGTCTGACGGTACCTGACGGTGTCTGACGGTACCTGACGGTATCTGACGGTGTCTGACGGTACCTGACGGTGTCTGACGTCACCTGACGGTGTCTGACGGTACCTGACGGTACCTGACGGTGTCTGACGGGGTCTGACTGTACCTGACGGTGTCTGACGGTACCTGACGGTGTCTGACGGTACCTGACGGTGTCTGACGGTGTCTGACGGTGCCTGACGGTGTGACGGTACCTGACGGTGTCTGACGGTACCTGACGGTGTCTGACGTCACCTGACGGTGTCTGACGGTACCTGACGGTACCTGACGGTGTCTGACGGGGTCTGACTGTACCTGACGGTGTCTGACGGTACCTGACGGCACCTGACGGTACCTGACGGTGTCTGACGGTACCTGACGGTGTCTGACGGTACCTGACGGTATCTGACGGTACCTGACGGTGTCTGACGGGGTCTGACTGCACCTGACGGTGTCTGACGGTACCTGCGGTGTCTGCGGTACCTGACGGTATCTGACGGTGTCTGACGGTACCTGACGGTGTCTGACGGGGTCTGACTGTACCTGACGGTGTCTGACGGTACCTGACGGTGTCTGACGGTACCTGACGGTGTCTGACGGTACCTGACGGTGTCTGACGGTACCTGACGGTGTCTGACGGTACCTGACGGTGTCTGACGGTACCTGACGGTGTCTGACGGTACCTGACGGTACCTGACGGTGTCTGACGTCACCTGACGGTGTCTGACGGTACCTGACGGTACCTGACGGTGTCTGACGGTGTCTGACGGTACCTGACGGTGTCTGACGGTACCTGACGGTGTCTGACGGTACCTGACGGTACCTGACGGTACCTGACGGTGTCTGACGGTACCTGACGGTGTCTGACGGTACCTGACGGTGTCTGACGGTACCTGACGGTGTCTGACGGTACCTGACGGTGTCTGACGGTACCTGACGGTGTCTGACGGTACCTGACGGTGTCTGACGGTGTCTGACGGTACCTGACGGTGTCTGACGGTACCTGACGGTGTCTGACGGTACCTGACGGTGTCTGACGGTACCTGACGGTATCTGACGGTGTCTGACGGTACCTGACGGTGTCTGACGGTACCTGACGGTACCTGACGGTGTCTGACGGTACCTGACGGTGTCTGACGGTACCTGACGTACCTGACGGTGTCTGACGTCACCTGACGGTGTCTGACGGTACCTGACGTCACCTGACGGTGTCTGACGGTACCTGACGTCACCTGACGGTGTCTGACTGTACCTGACGGTGTCTGACGGTACCTGACGTCCTAACGGTGTCTGACGGTGTCTGACGGTACCTGACGGTACCTGACGGTGTCTGACGGGGTCTGACTGCACCTGACGGTACCTGACGGTGTCTGACGGTACCTGACGGTGTCTGACGGTACCTGACGGTGTCTGACGGCACTTGACCGCAGTCACCTGCCCGTGACGCCACCACGTGCCCGACAGACTCTTGACCTTCCCGTGGTGTGGTCAGTCGCCACACTGCCCTTCCACCTGGCTTCACGGTTTTCTTCTAAACACAGTGCCAGAGTGGAAAGAAATACTCAAAAGCGGTGACAAAGATAGGAAACCTGGCCACGAGCGTATTCCAAAATAGTATTGCACCGAGAAAGGAGATACCTGAGGTGATGGACATTTGATGATGAAGAGATAGATCGCCACCGGTTTTTTAATCACCATTATGCCCATGTGTGCTACAAGGAAAGAGAGTACCTAAAAATTAATGCATTCCTGTGAACCACTTCGCTGAGTGGAATGCGAAGAAAACAGGATAATTCCGCTTTTCCCAGACTGAAGAACTATTTCCATAATTGTAAAGTGGGAGCGAGAAGCTGCAATCTGGCGTTAATTATCAATCAAATAAAGATGGCACCGTGTCTCCCTGGGTGCAGAGCACCTTGTTGTCGTTGCCTGCCTGCGGACTGTGGAGCATCTACAGTGAGTCACTAGACCGACTCGACTGGGAGACTGACTGACTGAAGGATCTGACTGACTGACTGACTGTCTGACTGAGGACCTGACTGATAGACTGGCAATCTGTTCCATTCTATGGACCGCAGTCGCACACGCTAGACACTCATGCTGCGACTTCATCTCCTCAGGCTGCGACTTCATCTCCTCAGGCTGACTCAACTCGGACCAGAACTGATATACTAGGCGCCGAACGAGCGTACTAATTCACTTGATTTCAGCATACTCCCCACAACTGCCGGTGTGCGTCTGATTGGGAAATGGCAGCACCAGGATATAGGGGGTGGTGGGGGGATATGATATTCCCCGTCCCCCAACTTACGCTGCAGGTTAGCTGTCGAGACGAAGCGTGTAAGTCTGCGAACAGGGCCTCAATATGTTGTATTTCAAATTTCAGACGCTTGCAACACATCCGGGTTCCAAATTCAGACCAAACGTTTAAGAACGAAGCGAAGCACAGACGTTTACTGGTTCTTTTACTGGTTCTTCTTATGACAAAGGTTCTTGTGCCAAGCAGCGTCTATTGCTTGAACTCTAGTCCCACTACCCCAGTTGGGAACTCCTGTGCAATGACAGAATTTTGACCGAGATTCTAACGTGTCGACAATGCACCGACGCTGCCGCCCCGTGGCCGATTCTCCGGCCTTGTCGGGCCAGTCGCCAGCTGATCGTTCCAGTCGGGGGCCATGCGAGCGCATGCAGTGGCTCGAGTCCGGTTTTGCCAGGCCAGGGGAGCCAACGAAGACTGGCGCTCCGACCCACTGAGCTATCTGGCCGGCGGTTTATGCGAGATGAGAACCACGCGTATTCACACGAAACCTACCTACCGCAACTCTTGCTGGCTTAGAACAGTTGTAGTGACAATGCAGACAACTGCGTTCAGACCGTAGAAAAAGACTACATACTGTAGAAAACGGCCACAGAACGGAGACACCAAGTGAGACTATACTGACCGACACCATGCAATACGCACTGAGCGGAGGCTGTAAACAAAGCACAAACAAAACACGAAGCACAACAAGGTGCAAAACACAACAAGGCTGAGAAAGACTGCAAATTGCAGACAGCGACTGAGGATTACAAAGAGCGCACATCGCACACGATGCGTGCAGACTGCACACAGGCCGCACATGTCGACTCCCGGCCAGACGTTCAGACTGCACACAAACCGCACATGTCGACTCCCGGCCAGACGTTCAGACTGCACAAAGGCCACACATGTCGACTCCCGGCCAGACGTTCAGACTGCACAAAGGCCACACATGTCGACTCCCGACCAGACGTTCAGACTGCACACAGGCCGCACATGTCGACTCCCGGCCAGACGTTCAGACTGCACAAAGGCCACACATGTCGACTCCCGACCAGACGTTCAGACTGCACAGGCCACATGTCGACTCGCCAGACTGCACACAAACCGCACATGTCGACTCCCGGCCAGACGTTCAGACTGCACAAAGGCCACACATGTCGACCCGCAGACGTCACCGCACATAGCCACATGTCGACTCCCGACCAGACGCCGACCGCGGCGAGCCGTTGGTGTGCAGAGCGCGAGACAGGATGTCCTCTCGCCTGCGGCACCCACCGCTCGTGCCGCGGAAGCGAGCGGACCATCGTGACAGCCCCCGGGCCGGCCCACGTAACAAGGCGCTGGCTGGCGGCGGGCTGAGTTACGGGCCCATTGTCCGTCTCTCACAGATGGTCTTCCGATGGTTCGCGCTGTGGAGACCAGGCCTTAGCGGAGGGACCGGCGACAAGAGGCGGGCATTTGCGGTGCACACGGGTGCGCAAGACAAAACAGTTACTTTGTCAGTGCGGTTTGGATATTAAGCGCGAGGAAGAAGCACGAGCGAGAGCGATTGTGAATGAGAGGAAATTCAGCGTACGGCATGTGACCTTCGGTTATCATCGGGTCACGTTTTTGGAAATGAACATTCGCGACGAAGCAATTTGTCTAAGGATAATGGGTCATGGGAGGATAAAAAAATGTTTGGTGCATGCAATTCTAATATTTTATTTTTGTCAGGTTAGAGGCCATAATCTGCATTGGCTGCAAGTAAGTGCAGAACTGATCATGCATGCTGAACTTTTTCACGCAGACATAAATTACGAGTATTTGAGGAAAACCATCCGTTTGTTATTGTTCAAGGAGAACAAATTGCCCCTCTTCGGTCCTGCACTTCTCAAAAATAGTATTTTGACCGCCCTGCAGGTCAAAGTAGGTCACGTGATTTTATGTTACCAGGCCACGATTTTAAAAGCATGCGCGATCAAAACTTCCAAAACATACAAACGATGCAGTGGATCATGGCGAGTTCAGTAATGTATATTTTGGTGCAATATGTGTTATTTCATAGCTATTGCGATTGCATAGCTTCAATGAGTTCAGAAGCTATTGCATAGCTTCAGTGAGTTCCAGTGAGTTCCAGTGAGTTCCAGTGAGTTCCAGGCCTCCAAAGGCACTCCTATCAGGTGACCTCCAGAAAATACTCGAATCTATAACTTCTTAGCCATTGCTTCGAACATTCTTTTTAAAAAAATATACAGCTGAATTCGGGGCCTGAGACAGCCACTTGAAAGTTTTTAAAGAAAATCGAAATATGAAGTGTACGGTGTTATTTTGGCCCCTTCACTTGTCGATTTATTGTAGAATGTGCGACCTACCACAATTCTGAGGCATTTTGCCATTTCTATTTAGACTTTGAAGAAGGTTAAGGTAGATCACGTAGCCTTAGGTCACGATGTCACGAGTTCAAAAAGCCCGTAAGCGACAATTCTGAAATAGACAAAAATTTGAAAAATGAAATGAAAAAAATTATTCTGGAAATTCAGCGACATACAGCTTTGTACAGCTGTGGCTATTTTTAGTTGACTTAAGTGAATCCAAGGCATCCATGCTAAATGACCTCTCAAAAATTCCCGAGGAAGTATTATCTTGACTGTTACTCCGATGTTTTTTTATTTGCACCACAGCTGGATTAAGGGGATAAACAGCCATATAGAAGTATTTGCATCGAAATAATGTGAACCACAGGGTGTTACATTGGCCCATTCGCTTTTCCTTTTGTCGCGGAATGGGCCTTCTACTTAATATGTGCTGGTGAGATAGGTTCGACCTAATCTTCCCAGGTCATGTATGTCAATTCTTCTGGGAATAAAATATTGTAATTGCTGTGTGTTGCAAAATGAGAGAGAGAGAGAGAGAGAGAGAGAGAGAGAGAGAGAGAGAGAGAGAGAGAGAGAGATATATATATATATATATATATATATATATATATATATATATATATATATATATATATATATATATATATATATATATATATATATATATATATATATATATATATATATATATATATATATATATATATATATATATATATATATATATATATATATATATATATATATATATATATATATATATATATATATATATATATATATATATAGAGAGAGAGAGAGAGAGAGAGATAGAGAGAGAGAGAGAGAGAGAGAGAGAGATATATATAGAGATAGAGATAGAGAGAGAGAGAGAGAGAGAGAGAGAGAGAGAGAGAGAGAGAGAGAGAGAGAGAGAGAGAGAGAGAGAGAGAGAGAGAGAGAGAGAGAGAGAGAGAGAGAGAGAGAGAGAGAGAGAGAGAGAGAGAGAGAGAGAGAGAGAGAGAGAGAGAGAGAGAGAGAGAGAGAGAGAGAGAGAGAGAGAGAGAGAGAGAGAGAGAGAGAGAGAGAGAGAGAGAGAGATGGAGATGGAGATGGAGATGGAGATGGAGATAACTTTCCAAGCTACTGATGTTGATGCATGATCCGCAAAATTCACTAAGCCAGTCTTTTAAGGCCAAAAGTAACTCCTTAATAGACTAGATACAAATTTACCCTGAAATCTTGAACCTGTTATCAATAGTTGTATGCCGTGGCTGAGCTGGGCTAGGCACACCCGGGCTTCATGGCTACGGGTATATAATGCCTTCGGGGTAGGGTAGGGCTGAAAAAATTGAGCCATTTCTAACTCTATTTGAGCCATGCCTAGATAAACGAACTGTCAGAATACGGCGCTTCACTTCGAATGTGCATTATTTTAAGAAGCAAGTTATCTAGGGAGAGTAAATAGCATTGGTTAGTTCACCAAAGTGTTGCGACGACACCTTGTTGGCGCAAGGGGCGGGAGCAGCGCCCCAGCACTCCATGTGTTCCGGCGTCCTGGGTAGTATGCCTAACTGACAATCCACCTGCACTTTCGGTTCTGTAAGGTGCATTTGAGCTTTAGTGAGAGGCCATGTTCATCTGTGCTTTATGGATGCAATGACATATCTCAAGCTCCATTTGAAGCATAGGCCACCGGTCAGATCTGGCGAAGGACCGATCTCGCAAATGAAAACTTGATGGTGTTGGTTAAACCACTGCTTCTACCCATCTCAGGATATAAATTGGCAGTGAAATCGGATCCAGGACTTAAAATAACGCTAGATACTCCGTCAAGTTAGAATGGTCATCCGAGGTAAGCTTAGATCAATGGTCTCGAAGGACCTTGTAATGGCACAGAGGCAAAGCCCGAATATCAATACATTCATCAATTAGCTTAAGCTGCAAGCAAATGTGTTGCTTTAGGTTACAATGTTCTGTGAAGATGCGATAATACGTGATTTCGTTAAAAAAATGTTCAGGGGCGTTCCCCTCCATAAGGTCAAAGTTCCGTGAGCTGACATACCCTAATAGAAAACCAAAGCTCTGAATAAGACGTCCCAGAAGGTACCGAAAATTGCACTGGGTTTCGTTGAGCGGTTAGGAAATCCACGAAAACACCTTAGGGGATTGCATCATCCCCTCCACTGGCGAGGGTTAATGACTCATTCGGTAACTACGTCATGACGTATTTACAGTAACTACGTCATGTGTTTGATTACGCACTTAAAACATTTTATGAGAAAGATAGTTATGATGGTTTTAAGTGCTTTTTTTATTTCCTGCACTGGTGCTGTATTAGGTGAAGCAATTATTTCGTCAGACAACAGCACAATATATTATTTTTCTTTTCAAATCTTCTGCCGATCGATCCATCATGCACTAGTTAAAATGCAATAGCAAAACACTCTAAACTCCGTTTCGCGTCATCCTTTGTGAACTAATCCTGTTGAAATGTAAACTATAATTAAGTTCACGAACCCCGTGTGTATGGCATGAATTAAATGAGTACCAAAATTTTACGAGGTGATTTCAAATATATTTCAGCGTATTTAGTGCGTTTCGTGAAGCTTATGCCTCAAAGAATCCGTTTTCCAGATAAATTTAACATGTCTAACATGCTGGTCATACCTGTTTATCATTCCTTTCACATAAATGAAGTCGTCAATCACAGGCCCATGTCTTTATTGTACGCATTAACTACAATTCTGGACGTCAAATTGTATTCCATTTCAGCACAATTTCTGGAATCAAATAGCGTCCTAAATACTTGCCAATTGGCCTTCCGAAAAAAAATATATTTTTCATCTTTGCTACCCGCCCTTACCTTCGATGAAATAGCTAACTCACTTCAAGATTACACAGTCATTTTGGCACCTATTTATATTTGAAGAAGGCTTTTGATGCTGTCCACACATCTATTATTTTGACAAAATCAGATGTTTATGCATAACTGGTAGCTTATTATGTTCATAAATCTTACCTCGCTAACATATTTTAAAGAGTAAAGTGTCCTACTCTTGCTTCGGCTCCACGATCCACTGACAACGGCTTCGCTCAGAGTGCAACTCTTGGACCTTTGCGGTATTATTTATGTGAATGATCCACCGAATTTTCCAATGAAGTTAGTTTTATTGTTTTGCAGATGATACTCTTATTGTATTCCCAGCCAAAAGGGCTCCTGACTTGTCAATTGAAACGAATCATCGAATTTTAAAGCCAACTACAAAGCTTAATACGAATCGATTTTCGTTTAATGTGCTTAACACGGGCCCTGGAGGGTCTCTGAAAATTACGCGCACTGGAGGGGGGGCGCGGATTCCGCCCCCCCATAAGATCTCGGCTCCTATTAAAGCTGGAGGAACGAAATTCTCAGGGTGAATGGGTACGGTAGTGAACTCTATTGTGTGCAAATTTCATGACCTTAGGTCGATATCTTCAAGGTGAAATGAGGTCACATTTGTCAAAATGTTCTTGTTTTGCGTGGCTTGGCTTTTCATTGTTATGGATCCCTGTGATTGTGTTTAAATGCTCCAAAATGGGCATCAATGATGTTTTGGACATTACTAATGATGCAATACAGATCCTAGACCCGACATTTGACCTCAGGTCATATATATAGCAGCACTTTATCAGGTCAGTTACCTGTCCCAGTTACCGGAACCGGGCCGCCCGCCCGACTGCTCCGTCGGGCAACTCGGCGCAATCGGCTTCGCGAAGAAAGGAGTGAAGTACATGAATAAAGTATGGAAACGCAATGACAAACAGTACAAATGACAAACAGTGGTGCATTTATGACAACATTCCAGTTGACCAAGTTTGGCTCCTTTAACCTGTCATGAACTTCACCTGACTTGACCTCGGTGACCTAACATGACCTTGAAACTATATAGCATATCAATATACATCAAACAAGTGGCTAGTATTACCAAGAACACTTCCCTTTTGCGAATATACGGGAAGCGCATCAGCGCTGATTTTTGTGGTCTGGCGCTACGAAATTTTTTTACTTTAACGGCTCATAACTCGAAAAATTTCGCGTTAAAAAAAATCGCATATATCGACCGGTAAAATCTGCAGTTATGTACGAAAAATCGGAGGGGTCGGCGGATTTCGCTCCCCCCCCCCTCCAGTGCGCGTGTTAAAGTTAAACAGTGGCCCCATTGCCAGGTTTCGACAAGAGATCCTTTATGGAAAGCCGACGGTGTTCTCGTAATCCCATTTCCTCCCAGAAGATTTGCACGGTGTTCGAGACGCATGGAATAACGTGAAAGCCTACGCACGTTTGCTGTGTTCTAGTGTCGTGTTCACTTGGAGTGCTACGGTAATTTTGCGATTCCATGCAACGGCCAAGCCATATGCAATGGCGTCGCTTTGTTTACTTTTTGGAGGGCTCCGAGCCCGATGTTGACTAGAGCCCTCAGCGCAATGGCTCCTCCAGGGAATTTCGCTTCGAAAACAAACTGCGCCACAGAACGAAACGGTTGCGTCACGTTCGGCTTTCCAATTGTGCCAGCTTATTGTTGACGACTTGATACCGCAATGCTAAAGCCCACGGAAGTCGTTGTGAGTGGCAGCATTTTCCAGCCCACCCCCCCTCGGCACCTCTCGATAACCACCACCAAAATGCTTGGGTACGCTTCACAGGCATGTTATATTGAAATATGCTAAGTACGCGCAATGTATAAATATAGTTATGAAAACAAATTGACTTGTTTGAGTTGTATCCCAAAAACAATGAAAAATTGTTGTCGTCGAAAGATCGATTTGGAGCCGAATCTTGCCCTGCAACACCACCGCCTGAGCGATGAACGACAACTCTTGGTGATGTATTGGCACCACACACAAACAGCAAATTCCGTCACCGACAGATCCTTTGATATTTCAATTTTCTGGCCACTGAAACACCCGCCATTCGTGGTGCTCTGTATAGCCGGTTCTCCCCTGGGAAAGCCCCGGAAGAGTCCTGGAAGACAACACCTGTCGTGTTCTGACGTTCCATCCTAGACGCGCGCCGAATTCACATCAGCCCGTAATTGGCGTGCCGAAGCCGCGCGAATATCCGCAGCTCTGGTGGCCGGCGCGATGGTTACACGGTCGATCTTGCGAAGTACCGGATCACCATATGGTCAGATCTGTTGGTCGGCGACTGTGTTTGTCCCAGTTGGTCAGATGTGCTGGTCGGCGGCTGTGTTTGTCCCAGTTGGTCGGCTCTGCTGGTCGGCGGCTGTGTTTGTCCCAGTTGGTCGGCTCTGCTGGTCGGCGGCTGTGTTTGTCCCAGTTGGTCGGCTCTGCTGGTCGGCGGCTGTGTTTGTCCCAGTTGGTCGACTCTGCTGGTCGGCGGCTGTGTTTGTCCCAGTTGGTCGGCTCTGCTGGTCGGCGGCTGTGTTTGTGCCAGTTGGTCGGCTCTGCTGGTCGGCGGCTGTGTTTGTCACAGTTGGTCGGCTCTGCTGGTCGGCGGCTGTGTTTGTCCCAGTTGGTCGGCTCTGCTGGTCGGCGGCTGTGTTTGTCCCAGTTGATCAGATCTGCTGGTCGGCGGCTGTGTTTGTCCCAGTTGGTCGGGTCTGCTTGTCGGCGGCTGTGTTTGTCCCAGTTGGTCGGCTCTGCTGGCCGGCGGCTGTGTTTGTCCCAGTTGGTCGACTCTGCTGGTCAGCGGCTGTGTTTGTGCCAGTTGGTCGGCTCTGCTGGTCGGCGGCTGTGTTTGTCCCAGTTGGTCGGCTCTGCTGGTCGGCGGCTGTGTTTGTGCCAGTTGGTTGGCTCTGCTGGTCGGCGGCTGTGTTTGTGCCAGTTGGTCGGCTCTGCTGGTCGGCGGCTGTGTTTGTCACAGTTGGTCAGATCTGCTGGTCGGCGGCTGTGTTTATCCCAGTTGGTCGGCTCTGCTGATCGACGGCTCACTGTGATCGACTGTGGCCGTCCATCCGGGCAGCTCGGCCCGTTTTCCGGTGACCGTGATCTCTCCCGGGCAGCTCGGTCCGTATTCCTCTGACCGTAACCACCACGGGCAGCTCGGTCCGTTTTCCGGTGACCGTGACCGCCCCCGGGCAGCTCGGTCCGTTTTCCTCTGACCGTGATCACCACGGGCAGTTCGACCCTTTTGCCGGTGACTGTGACCTCCCCAAACAGCTCGGTCTATTTCCCGGTGACCGTTACCGCCCCCGGGTAGCTCGGTCCGTTTTCCTCTGACCGCGACCACCCCGGGCAGCTCGGTCCGTATTCTTCTGACCGTAACCACCCCGGGCAGTTCGGTCCGTTTTCCGGTGACCGTGACCGCCCCCGGGCAGCTCGGTCCGTATTCCTCTGACCATAACCACCCCGGGCAGTTCGGTCCTTTTTCCGGGTGACCGTGACCTCCGGACAGCTAAGTCAGTTTTCCGGTGACCGTGACCGCGCCCGGGGCATCTGTGTCCGTTCTCCGCCGACCACGCGCCACTGCAGTCGTTCTCTCCACGACCTAATTATGGTCGCGCTGACGGGCTTGTTCTGAAAACAATGGCTGAGAAACGGCCACCGACCGGCTATTTACTACCAGTGATACACGACAGCGTTGCAAGGCGAAACGGTTTGATGTCTGCGGCTACCAGCGCGGTGCGGTTCCCCGCGCGCGCCGTGGGTCCGTCCGCCCGTGTTGGACGGCACCTGCGTGCAGAGGTGGCGCTGCGGCAGCAGCAGCCTTCCGCCAGCCAGCACTGCACCCTCACTCGTCGTCGAGCGCGCGTCTGGACGCCAACACCCAGCGGAGAGAACGGCCGCCGGCGACCCGCCGACGGCCCGGGACAGCCAGCTGCCCGCCGGCGACGGCAGCGTGCCGGCTCCCACACCCGGAACTGGCCGACCGGTCGGACAAAAACGGCCGCCGCGTCGCCGCTGCGGTGGCCGGTAATCACGCCCGATGACGACGCTAAGTAGCCGCTCTCCGGGCCGCTGTTCCGGCGGTCGTCTAATGCGCCGGCGACGGCCGCGTCGCCGGCTGGAAAGCCGCCGAATCTGGGCCCATCTGCCCCGTGTGGGAACGGCCGGCCGCGCGCCGCCGCCGGCCCAGCCGCCGGCGGCGCCCGAATTGCCGGCCGAAAATTATGACATCTCGCCTCGTGAGAGCGGCCAGAACAACATCTTGCGCCGGCGACCGCTCGGCGCGGCCGCCGGCCGTTTCCCAGGCGGCCGGCCGGCGCCCGTCGCTCCGGAGCCCAAATTAATATTTGCGGCGCGCGGCCGTCAGACGGCGCCGCCGGCCCGGGAACGGCGCCGCCGTCTGACGGTCCGCTCTCCGCCGACGCCGGCGCTCTGACTCACCTCGGCGCGGCCGAGAGAAACCCGCTGCGGACGGCTGGTCGCCAGCTGAGTCACACGCCTCCTCCGACTGAGCCGACGCCGCCCGAGGAGCACCAGCAGGCGACAGTCAGAGTCGGTCGCTATTCGCGCGGAGCTGGTCAGACACCGTCTGGTCCGGTATGGTCTGGTCTGGTCTGCAGACGAGTACCGCTTGACACCCAGACTGTTCAGAATAGCCACTGTACGTGGAGGGCATGTATCGTGAAATAAATATATTAATAAATAGACTCCCATCCGGGGTCACCGGAGCACCATGCCGGCAGCACCAGAGCGCCGGCCGGGCAGTGGCCGACCTCCCGGTCGCCACCGCTGACCGACCGCTGGCTGATCTAATTTGGCCAACCACCGTCCTGCCGTCTAACTGCGGCCTCGGCAGCTGGCGCGGCCAGCCAAGCGGACTTGATAGTCAAATTACCCGCGACGGGATACACCGCCGCGACGCTCAGGCGTCCCGCCGCCTGCGCGCGCGCGCGACAATTATGCCGCCGGCCGCCGCACGTCGCCGCCGACGTGACGACGTGACGACGTGGCCAGATCTGGCAGCTGCCGCCGGCGCGGACGGTGGCCGTCGCCGACGGGTGGAGAAAGGCGGGGGGGGGGGGACCTGGCCGCCACCAGCCGAAGATAGGGTAGAGAAAGGCGGGGGCGCCAGCCGCCACGGCCGGAGACGGGAGCCTGGCCGCCACCAGCCGAAGATAGGGTGGAGAAGGGCGGGGCGAGAGCCGCCACGGCCGGAGATGGGGCCTGGTCGGTGACTCCTCAGGCGTGACGCCAGTCGTCCGCTGCCGTGACGTGACGCCGATGGCCACGATAGCGAACGGCACGTCGCGGACGCTTGACAGTGGCGGACGCTGGACGGTACTTGACGGACGCTGGACAGCACGTGATAGACGCTGGACGGTAAGTGGCGGATGCTGGACGGTATGTGACGGACGCTGGACGGTATGTGGCGGACGCTGGACGGTACTTGACGGACGCTGGACAGCACTTGATAGACACTGGACGGTAAGTGGCGGACGCTGGACGGTATGTGACGGACGCTGGACGGTATGTGACGGACGCTGGACGGAATGTGGCGGACGCTGGACGGTACTTGACGGACGCTGGACAGCACTTGATAGACACTGGACGGTAAGTGGCGGACGCTGGACGGTATGTGACGGACGCTGGACGGTATGTGGCGGACGCTGAACAGCACGTGACAGACGTTGGACGTGAAGTGACGGTCGCTGGACAAACGCTGTCGGCAGCTGGGCGCGAATCATGACGGTCCACTGGATTTGGTGGGTGGCGAGCAGAGGAAATTGACTTGTTACTGACTCGGTGTCGTGGATGGCAAGTACTGTGACGGGTGGCGGCCAGAGATTACGCAAAGCAGCGTCCCGTGGCTTTACAGAGGCATGATCAGTGCCGAGAAGATCTTGCTGCGTGCATTTTGAACCCATCAACCGATCGGATAATTCTAAACGAACCGAGTAATTCCGACTGGTGGTTTACCTTCCGGACAATGATTCTGCACGGGCATCGCGTACCTCGTTCCAAACATCATACGTCAGTGTATCAATATATGTTCATTGCGTCAGTGTATCAATATATGTTCATTGCGTCAGTGTATCAATATATGTTCATTGCGTCAGTGTATCAATATATGTTCATTGCGTCAGTGTATCAATATATGTTCATTGCGTCAGTGTATCAATATATGTTCATTGCGTCAGTGTATCAATATATGTTCATTGTGTCAGTGTATCAATATATGTTCATTGCGTCAGTGTATCAATATATGTTCATTGCGTCAGTGTATCAATATATGTTCATTGCGTCAGTGTATCAATATATGTTCATTGCGTCAGTGTATCAATATATGTTCATTGCGTCAGTGTATCAATATACGTTAATTAGATCAGCACATCAATACATGTTAATTAGGGCAGGGTATCAATACATGTGCATTAGGTCGGTGCATCTATACATGTTAATTGGATCAGTGTATTGTGTACATCAATACATGGACGAATTGAAAGAAGGCCAATGATTTATGTCTTCATCTGAATGTTGAACGTTATTAAGCTCACTTCGCCTCAGTTGACTCGTCCTAGATCGTCGATGCCGTATGGTTTAAAATATCATAGCATGTACTGTCTTGCAACACAAGTTCGGTCCGATCAAGCCAGAGACGTAGAAACGTCTCAAAGAAGTGTGTGTGTGGGGGGGGGGAGGAACACCCCTTTTGAAGTTGATTCCTACCATCCGCCGCAATAGCATTAATGTTAAACTCTCATGAGCTTCAAGTGTAGGGTGTATATGGTCCCTGCCCCTGTTCCTACACCTATGGATCAAGCCAATAGTTTTACACCGTAATTCCACTGAGATGAATCCAATGGTACGGAGAAAAGGGGCACGTCGCGTCCCCGTCGCCCCAGAATCGCTGCAATTCATGGACAGACGTCTGCCTAGTTGAGCCACATCCTGGATGTTACAATTTTGAGGAATGCACGTGCGCTACAGTGACAAAGTATTTGCTCGAATCAACCGAATGCATCTCAAGATGGAATAGAGATGAGATATACCTTTCCGTCCCCACTGTGGTGTAAACTTATCAAGCACACGCGAGTGCCGACCTTAATGCAACACCAAGGGCAGGGTGCTAGCATCCATTTTGTATTTTTCTTCCCTGTCACGTTGAAGTTGTTGAGGTGTCTGAAAAATAATGAGCCGGTAAAGTGATTGTTCGTCGGTAGACTCAGCTGACGGCACACAATCGGCAAGCAAAAGTGCACTGCAAACCTGCACGGAACTACAAGTCAGGCGTCCATCACGGCCGCAGACGGGCATTTTCCAGCGCCAGTTGTCGGGGGCCAGTGTCAGGCCCGGCTGTACGCTGTGGAGATGCGCCGTCCGACTGGCCTGGCTGAGTGCTCCGCGTCCCCGGTGCGCGCGGTCGGCTGGCCTACATCCGAGGAGGCCCCGACCGGGCGGCGCTCGGTGCTCGGGTAGGCCGACACCGCGGCGCGCCGGCAGGTGCTTTGTGACAGACAGCGGCAGCAGGTTGTCACGGTTGGGGCGCCGGCGGCTGCTCTGTGACGGAGCGGCAGCAGGTTGTCACGGTGTGCTGCCAGCCACTGCGCTCATGGGCGAGATTAGTGTTGGTAGCTGGTGCCGTGTGCCTCGCGTACCCCGTCGACTTGGAAGTGGTCGGCGATGGGGGTAGGGAAGATGAGAACCTTCCGCGTGGAAATGTTTGTACTCAGGTACTGTTCGTGTGTGATCCGTTAGCATCCCTTCGCAAGGGCGTATGCTGGATGATGCCGCACCCGTCCGCAAGGGTGTATGCTCGACGATGCCGCACCCGCCCGCAAAGGTGTATGCTCGCTTATGTCGCACCCGTTCGGGTGTATGCTGGATGATGCCGCACCCGTCCGCAAGGGTGTATGCTCGCTTATGTCGCACCCGATCGCTAATGCACGGCCCGATCACGTCCGAGGCATCTGCTGGCACGGGACGTGCGACCGTCGCGACACATACACATGTCCTGGCCTATAGCGGCGGGTAATCCGCCGGGACAGAGCGACACATACACATGGCCTGGCCTATAGCGGCGGGTAATCCTCCGGGACAGAGCGACACATACACATGGCCTGGCCTATAGCGGCGGGTAATCCGCCGGGACAGAGCGACACATACACATGGCCTGGCCTATAGCGGCGGGTAATCCGCCGGGACAGAGCGACACATACACATGGCCTGGCCTGTAGCGGCGGGTAATCCTCCGGGACAGAGCGACACATACACATGGCCTGGCCTGTAGCGGCGGGTAATCCTCCGGGACAGAGCGACACATACACATGGCCTGGCCTGTAGCGGCGGGTAATCCTCCGGGACAGAGCGACACATACACATGTCCTGGCCTATAGCGGCGGGTAATCCGCCGGGACAGAGCGACACATACACATGGCCTGGCCTATAGCGGCGGGTAATCCTCCGGGACAGAGCGACACATACACATGGCCTGGCCTGTAGCGGCGGGTAATCCTCCGGGACAGAGCGACACATACACATGTCCTGGCCTATAGCGGCGGGTAATCCTCCGGGACAGAGCGACACATACACATGGCCTGGCCTATAGCGGCGGGTAGTCCGCCGGGACAGACAGCACGAGAGGGCGAGAGGCAGGATTGGCCGAGAGTCATGAAATGAGCGGAGGAAAAGTAGTGATTTATGGTTGCGACAGATACGGAGTGCATGGTATGGTTCAGATGGGACGGATTATATGAACATCTAGCTGGCAAACTCGAGCATGAATTATATTTCGGTAACTCTTTCATTCTTTACATCAAAGCCAAGGGCAAACGTCAAACACAATGATAAAATCCGTCGAACTGGCGCTGTTTTGGAGTCATGTTCCCCATACACGATGAACTTTAGTAAAATACATTTCAACACAGCTTCTAAAATCGAATCGACAGTGCGTCTTCCCAGATAGGCTGCTGATCATATGGCTAGGTCAGAGAGACTCATCGCGGCAATGCACCTGAAGAGACCCGACTGATCACTCTCCTGCGTGGAACGTCACCGAGACGCTCAGCAACCTCGCTTTGCCCGGCGACGGGACTGTGTCCGGTAGCGGCTCGTGTCGCCATTGTCGGTCGTGTTGCCAGATCGCCCGCCTGACGTCACCTGTTGCCGCCGGCAGCTGGCTCGCTGTGTGGCAATGTTGAGGCTATTGTTGGATAGGCATCACGGTGAGAGGTGGCCGCGACGCCGGCGCCACGCAGGCCTGGGGCCGATCAGACGAGCGATCAGTGTATGGTGAAACCCTGGTGCCAAGTTTCATCGGGAAGAGCCAAACTCTGGTGCCGAGCTTGATCTGGAAGAGCCAAGCTCCGGCGCCAAGATCATCTGTAAGAGTCAAACTCTGGTGCCTAGTTCATCCGCAATAGCCAAACACTGGTACCAAGTTTCATCTAGAAGAACCAAGCTATGGTGCGAAGTTCATCTGGAAGGGCCAAGCTCTGGTACCAAACTTCATCTTGAATAGCCGAACTCTGGTGCCAAGCTATGGTGCCAAGTTCATCTGGAAGGGCCAAACTCTGGTGCCAAGTTTCATCTGGAAGAGCCAACTTGCCTGCTCTCATGGCCCTCAAATAATCGTATTGTAGCCTTTCAGCCAACGGCACGTCACAGGTCGACCTTAAACTGTAGTCAAGCGACCACTTAACGCCTGGTCTCCGATACATAAAGGTCATCACAGGTCGCAGATCATAGGTTGTCACAGGTCACATCGCAGGTTGTATTCACCATGGGAAGACACTCACGACAGGACACCCACTGGAAGGGGAGGGCATCCAGTTGGCCCCCAGAGGAGACACGTGTCGTAGGTGTCGGTGTAGAGAGGGGTGGGGGGGGGGGAGTCCAGCCGCGCCCCTGAGGAGACTCGTGTCGCAGGTGTCGGTGTAGGGGGAGGACGTCCAGCCGCGCTCCAGAGGAGACTCGTGTAGCAGGTGTCGGTGTAGGGGGAGGACGTCCAGCCGCGCCCCAGAGGAGACTCGTGTCCAGGTGTCGGCGTAGGGGGAGGACACCCAGCCGCGCTCCAGAGGAGACTCGTGTAGCAGGTGTCGGTGTAGGGGGAGGACACCCAGCCGCTCCAGAGGAGACTCGTGTCGCAGGTGTCGATGGGCGGCGGCGGTCGGCCGACCATCACCGGCCGGCTCTGTCCAGGCTGACTGGGCGGCGCGCACGCCGGCACAGCCGTGTCGGCGTCACCACTACAGGTGCGGCCAGCAGCCGCGCAGCTGACCGCGCCCGGTCCGGTCCGCCCGCCCCGCCAGCTCGCTCCACACTCGGCCGAATTATTTCGGGCACGCCGCGGCGTAATGATGGAAGATATCCGACCGGTCGGCCGGATATCACGCGGCCGCAGCGGCGAGACCCGTCACAGAGGCGAAACCTGCTCCTGTACTGTCACCCGCCACTGTGCCGAGACCCGCCACTGTGCCGCGGTCCGCCACTGTGCCGCGGTCCGCCACTGTGCCGCGGTCCGCCACTGTGCCGCGGTCCGCCACTGTGCCGCGGTCCGCCACTGTGCCGCGGTCCGCCACTGTGCCGCGGTCCGCCACTGTGCCGCGGTCCGCCACTGTGCCGAGGCCCGCCACTGTGCCGCGGTCCGCCACTGTGCCGCGGTCCGCCACTGTGCCGAGACCCGCCACTGTGCCGAGACCCGCCACTGTGCCGAGACCCGGCACTGTGCCGCGGTCCGCCACTGTGCCGCGGTCCGCCACTGTGCCGAGACCCGCCACTGTGCCGCGGTCCGCCACTGTGCCGCGGTCTGCCACTGTGCCGAGACCCGCCACTGTGCCGAGACCCCCCGCCACTGTGCCGCGGCCCGCCACTGTGCCGAGACCCGCCACTGTGCCGCGGTCCGCCACTGTGCCGAGACCCGCCACTGTGCCGCGGTCCGCCACTGTGCCGAGACCCGCCACTGTGCCGAGACCCGGCACTGTGCCGAGACCCGCCACTGTGCCGAGACCCGGCACTGTGCCGCGGTCCGCCACTGTGCCGCGGTCCGCCACTGTGCCGCGGTCCGCCACTGTGCCGGGACCCGCCACTGTGCCGAGAGCCGCCACTGTGCCGAGACCCGCCACTGTGCCGCGGTCCGCCACTGTGCCGCGGTCTGCCACTGTGCCGAGACCCGCCACTGTGCCGAGACCCCCCGCCACTGTGCCGAGACCCGCCACTGTGCCGCGGTCCGCCACTGTGCCGCGGTCTGCCACTGTGCCGAGACCCGCCACTGTGCCGAGACCCGCCACTGTGCCGCGGTCTGCCACTGTGCCGAGACCCGCCACTGTGCCGAGACCCGGCACTGTGCCGAGACCCGCCCCTGTGCCGAGACCTGGCACTGTGCCGAGACCTGGCACTGTGCCGAGACCCGCCACTGTGCCGAGACCCGGCACAGCGCCGCGGCCCACCGCAGCGCCGCTCTACCGTTTATTTTCATGCCAAATTTAACTAACTGTATCATTGGTTTCCGTTGCGACGGCGACGCCGCCATCAGGCCGGCTGGGCGGCCGTTGCGACCACCACCCGGCCGCTCCCGCCGACGGCCGTGGCGGCGAGACGATTAATGAGATCGTCGGCGACGGCGCGCACCGGAAGGATGCCGCGGCCGCGGTGGATTGTGTGTCACTCGGCGAAAAAGCGGGCCGGCCGCGGGCCGCGATCCGGGCGCGGCGCGGAGCCGGTTTTTGCTGCCGGCGCGCCGTATCGGCCGCCCATCGTCGGCGGCCGGCTCGGGTCACGGGGCCGCCGGTCACGTGACGGGAACGGGAGCAGCGCGCCGCGGTCGGCGCCGGGAGTGACCGGACGCGAGCGGCGTGACTGGGGCTGGGGCGTCGAGCGCGGAGAGCGGACGTGGTCAGACCCTGCAGGTGGCACCGCCGCGAGATATGCCCCGGAGCCTTGGAGGCGGTGGCTGACGTGCGGAGGTGGGGTGCTCACAGCCCTGCACAGGTGCGGTACATAATTAATGAGCGTTTGAGCGCACGGTTAATTTAACGCATGGGAGAACAATGCCGGCAGAACGTGCAACTGACTCGTCATTTGTCAGAAATAACACAGCGTGTTCGCCATACTTGCTGTACTTGTATGTGCTCTTACCAGGGCGGCGGAACGCTTTGGGCGCTGGGGCGCTGCAACCCCTACCCTCCCCTTGCGAGAGCAAAAGAACAGGTGGGCGTGGTACCTCTTGGTGAGCTCCTAAAATCGCTTCATCTCCCCAGATACTATGCTTCTTAATACAAGAAAACATCTTGAAAGCTAAGAACTGCATGCCGAACGATCCTTTAGGTACGGCTAGAAAACATGTTCATAATTTGTTTGGTGATTACTTCAGTACTTCTAATGATTCCAAGGAAATTATTATAATGATGCACAGCATGCTTTCCTCAGCAACACACCAAAATTAACTAGCAGTGATCTTGTTTGCGATATTTGGAGCTGAAGCTGCGGCCACTTCATCCGAGTAACTTGAGCCATGATAACTGGGCACGGAGATTACTCAAACCATCTTAACATGTGAAAAGCTTAGGGTTAAATTTGTAAATCTTGACCCGATGATTTATTTTCGGCATATTTTGTCATCGTCATCTCCTCAGTGAACATTTCTTAAAACATTCCCTGGAATTCATAGTGGTCAGTCCCTAAAGGTAAGTCCCCCAGAACGGCGTTCCCCCAGGAACGGTCCACTGCGCCTCTTATCTTCATCTCTTTTCAGCCAGTGTCATTTCGCCGGAAATTCTGTGTCTCTTGGTGAGGTCTAAGTTCACCCAAATAATTTTTCTGAATTGCTGGCGCTGACCCGTGGAGATAGTGCCAGGCCCACCGAATGAATGTTCCGCAGGTACATTTCTTGGCACGTTTTTGCTCCTGCCATGTAATTCAGGATATTGTTTTCCTAACATACTTTAGGGCCGCACAATGTTGGTCCTATTACAATGTTGGTCCGTACAAAATAATGGTCCACATATTACGAAGATCGGTGTCCGAATGGCCCAAGAGGGTGCGGACATTCTCAAAGCACGCTGCACAGCACATAGCTTCGTTGGGACGTGCATCCATCACTGGGGGAGGGGAGCCAATGGCATGTTGGAGTTGATTAGTTTCTTGCAACACCATAGATCTAATACTAGAAGTACCCAAAACGATGAGAACCCATGATCCTCTTCCGCCCTCTTTCCCACGCATTTATCTCTAATTAGCTGGACCTGTGCGGAGCCTGTCGCATTTCCTGACCGAAGAGAGCCTCTGCCTCGGCTCTTGTTACTGCAGCTGAGTGCTCAATACACAGCACAGAGGACAGTAGATTACAGTGCAGTAGACAGTGAAGGCTGAGTTGAGTTGCAGAGTTGAGTTGGCCGAGACACCGAGCGTCTGCTGCTGCAGCCGAGGCGGTCCTGCCGGTCGCAGAGTCGGTCCCAGAGCGGCGGCTCGGGTGACGAAGCGCCGAGTTTTGCACACACGAGGCTGTGGTCAGCTGGTGACAAGGTGCCACGCCAGATCTTGTAGGGACAGGTCATCACCGGCGGGACCGGTCGGCGGGATTACCCGCGTTCGCTCTGGAGCCCTCGCTGTGCCTTTCGCCGAGGAATGCTGCGGGCACGTGGAACTGTATCGGAGTTCAAGCCTCGGTGAAACGTTCTGAACGGATCTCGGTTTACGATTCATGCGGATTGGCTTGTTGCCTGCATGTTTATAGGCGCCACGGGCCCATAGATTATTGGCAGGGGCACAGACTGTTCAGAACCCAACTCGTTTCACTTATTTAGCGCAGCTTAGTCGTCGGCACTGCAAACCTGCTCAGAGCCTTACGTGTAAATTGAACAGCTTGCGTTCAGCTTGACTAATGTTCAACACTTATACACGTGATCTTTTCACAGCAGATATATGATATGATGAAGTTCAGCTCTGGCCTGGTCTTCAGCCCCCATGAAGTTTCTTCACGCTTCATGAGCTTGCTTTCGAAGAGATGCACCCTTGCACTGCCACGACCCAACACTGGTATCTCAGAGACCAGAATTGGAGTCGAAGAGTCGCACCCTTGCATTGCCACGGGCCCAGCACTGATATCCCAGAGACCAGAATTGGAGACCAGCCGTCGGCCAGCCCTCCTCCATGCGCCCATGTCTGGGAATCGGTGATCCATTTCCCGGCTATGGGAACTTCAGCTCCGGCCCGGGCTGTGGCTTCACATCCACATTCATAGCCGTTCCGAGAATTATGGGGGCACTGCACGGCAAGCGAGTGGCCATTGTTCTGGAGGCGTCATTACACAGCCGGGCTTCTGATACGGCGTCTCGTCGGCGGCACCCCCTCCCCCATCCCTCACGTCGCCCGCGCTACACCATCGTCACCCGCCGTGACACGGGCGCACGCGCTCGTCGGCACAACGAACTGGGGTTGCGAGCACTCACTCACCCGACATCTGTAATCATGGCAAATTGAGTCGGAACTGGGCACCGGGTTGGCAATTTCCTCCAGTTCCGCCTCGTGCTCAGCCGTCCCGCAGTGCCTCGCAACTCGCTACGAAAATGGTCGTGTACTGTCGCGTAAACCCTGGCCGGGCGTCGTTGCTCAATCACACAGTCGCCGCGCCCGGCCTGCATTGCGAGCACGCTCGGCGCCCCGTGCAACGGAGCGCCGCCATCTTGTAGCGGGCTGAGCGGGCCGTCTCCGAGAGCCGCGCCGGAGAGAGCCGGGCAGGAGGGACGCGGGCGGCGGCGGCGGACACCGCTCGCGCCGCCATTGCCGCCGCTATCGACCGCGGCGAGCGCGGCGAGGGTGCGTGCGCTGCGCCAGCGTCGGGCCCGGCCGGCGGCCGAGATGAGAGATGAGCGGCCGGCGCGGCGCTCATTGGTCGGACGCCGCGCCGCTCGCCAGATGAGCGCTGTGATTGGCCGCCGCGCGAGATCAGATCTTGGCAGGTGCTCATCGAGCTCGAGTGACGCTCCGTCAGACAGAGCGGAGGGCCTCCCTCGACGCCTCGACGCTGCGTGCGGGCGCAGGGACAGCTCCCAGTTCAGCGGGCGCCCCGTGGACGCTGGGACAGCTCCCAGTTCAGCGGGCGCCCCGTGGACGCTGGGACAGCTTCCAGCCCAGCGTGCCCTCGTCAGAGGAGAAACCGGTTTTTTTTTCTGTGTTTGCAGAGGGATGGCAGTCGTCGAAAACGAACAGTGTGAAACAGTGAAAACAGTGAAAATGAGCAAATTGTGATACTGGACAGATGTCATTAAGGAAATGAAGGAAAATCCTCAAGGGATGAACATTCGCCCCACTCAATCTTTTCGACGCGCCATTGCCACGGGCATGTATTTCAGAAACACCTAGGACGAGTTTCGGATGCCAAACCATTTTTGGACCGCTTCTTTGCATTTGACGCCATATAACTGATGCTAATACTCTCTGAAAGTTCCAGGTATCGTCCTGAGAGCTTCGGGGGGGGGGTAATGATCTCGGAGCTTAATGGGGATCTACTTCCATGGCTACTAACCTCTACGGTGCACGATAAGCCTGCAGACTGGTGGGCGGTGAACAGGCACAGCAGCAGGTAGTCCGGCTGGCTTCACCCACTCGATGTGATGTTTGCAACTCTGGGCCGCTTCGCCGCTCGTGACGGGGGTTAATTAGCTGATGCTTTCACCGATCTCCTCTGGGCGGCCACGAGGCGTCTGGACTCCCGCCATCAGTCTGCTCCGCCAGCCGTACATGCGCTAAGCTGTCTGGTAAAATTGGAGTACGATTCACACGAGGAGCTGAGTTTGGCATGTGATTTCCTACGTCCACTCTGTCATTGCCCGACTACCGACGGGAAGTAGCGCCGCCGGCGGCAACAAATCCAGGAATCTCGATAATGCTTCGTTTCCTGGGCCGTAAATTTACGCTGCACTTGGAGGCTAAATCGCTGGACAAGGGAAGCCGCGCTCGAACCAATTTGGGCGGAACTAAGCGAGGACTCGACTCCCCGTCGCAATTAATCCCAATTCACTAATCACCTTACCGTTGCACTGGCTGAGAACAGTGCAAGCCCTCGGTGGGGCCGCCCTGTCAGCTGGCTATTACGCTACTAACTGCTGGGAAAAGGTAGTCGGCCATGGGAACATCGACACGTATTAATAAAGAGCAGCGCTGTTGGCCAGCGCCGTGTTCCAGGCCGAATTAGACGGTGGTGGCAGCGGTGGGATGGACACTTGGCTGTCGGTCGGCGCCGTGTTCCAGGCCGAATTAGACGGTGGTGGCAGCGGTGGGATGGACACTCGGCTGTCGGACGGCGCCGTGTTTCAGGCCGAATTAGACGGTGGTGGCAGCGGTGGGATGGACACTCGGCTGATTGATGACGCCGGCGCGAACGCGATATGTGGAAACAGAAAGGCGGGAGAAATTCCGCCGTCCAGACAGCACGGATAATAGGCCGTAAACATAGACACCGCGACACGGCGTGACCTGTCCGCGCCGCGACGACTTGGCTCTGCGCGCCAGCGGCTCGCCGCGGTGGTGCGGCTGACTGTCGGCGATCTGGGTCGGGAGACGACGGGCGGGCCCCGTTAGCGGCGTGGCGCGCGACGCGTCTCGGCCGCCATTGTGGCCGTCCGGCCGAGACACAATCCGGCGGCCGGCCGTGCGTGGCGCGACGCCGGCTCGTCTGCACCTAAGTGCCGGCCGGCGGACGCCGCCCGCGCCGGATCTGCCGCCGCCCCGCGCCAGATCTGCCGCCGCGCACGCTCCGCCCGCGCGACGCTGAATGGCGCGGCGCGGCGGCGCAAAGCCGGCACGTTTTTGTTGTTCATCTCGGCGGCGGTTTTTCGGCGGCCGTTTCCGGCGCGCCGCCGACCGCCGTGACCCGACGGCGCCTTTGTTTTGGCGGAGCGGCAGGAAATCTCTCATCAGCAGACGATGTGCTCGCCCGGCCGGCGAGCGGCCGCGGCCATCCCGGAGACGCCGGCAGACGGCGGGCCGAGGAGGGGGAGGGTGCTGCCGACTCACACAATACGCTACCGGAACAGGTGACAACGTCAGACGGTCGGAACGCTCGCCATGCATGTGTCGGGAGGACGAACGCTCATCAGATGTCAGGTGGTGGAGGACGCTCATCAGATGTCAGGTGGTGGAGGACGCTAATCAGATGTCAAAGTGGTGGAGGACGCTCATCAGATGTCAGATGGCGGAGGACGCTCATCAGATGTCAGAGTGGTGGAGGACGCTCATCAGATGTCAGAGTGGTGGAGGACGCTCATCAGATGTCAGAGTGGTGGAGGACGCTCATCAGATGTCAGAGTGGCGGAGGACGCTCATCAGATGTCAGAGTGGTGGAGGACGCTCATCAGATGTCAGAGTGGTGGAGGACGCTCATCAGATGTCAGAATGATGGGGGACGCTCATCAGATGTCAGAATGGTGGACGTCGCTCATCAGATGTCAGAATAGTGGAGGACGCTCATCAGATGTCAGAGTGGTGGAGGACGCTCATCAGATGTCAGAGTGGTGGAGGACGCTCATCAGATGTCAGAGTGGTGGATGACGCTCATCAGTACGCATCAGAATATACCTCCGGGCGTACTCGAGAACGATCGCGCTTGTCGGACCGGGTCGTGGCTCAATTAACGGCACAAAACCGAACCAGGACAACTCGCGCGGCTGTCGTCGAGCGGCCGGCAAAAACCGACACCCCGACGATCAGCACAAACAGGGAAAGCCGGCTTATGCCGCAGCAACACAGCGCGACCTCACTGTGTCGGCCCGTGTTTTGCAGCTAGCCCGTGAAGGCAGATTTGTCGGGCGCGTCGTTCTCGGCACCAATCAGCGATGGGTGTCGTCTCTGCGGGTTTTGCGCGCGTGCTCCGCTTCAGTGGGCTCCTCCGGCTGGGCGGGGCGCTGCCGTGCCGTGTGCTGTCGGCACGCCGTCGGCCGGCCGGTAGCCGCGGCTGATGAAATACGAGTCTGGCAGGTCGGCCCGTTCCCCGGGCGGCGCGTGCCGTGTGTCGCAGATCGGGCTGCGCGGACCGTTTGCGGTGGTTGATACGCGCGTTCCATTGCCAGGCAGTTCAAGCCGGTGGCGGCGCGCACGCGGCCCGCTGCGGAATTACTCGGCCGTGTAGCGAGCGCAAGCCAAGTGTGCACGAAGGGAGCGGCACACAGCCACTTAATTTGGCCGGCAACCGCAGCTCGGCGCCGGGCGCTGCTCTGAACGGTGCTGACGCGTCCACGACGGCTGGGAAACTGAAAGAAGCTTTTATCGGCCCGCACCTGGACGAGTGCTCGAGTTTGAACTAAGATTTTGGGCGTTGCCGACTTTTTCGCAGTTCATTTCCAGTTCACAGTTCACACAATGTTGCGTTGCAAGCATTGGCAGCGTTTGATAGCGCGGCAGGGAAGGGCTAAGCGTGCAATGTGTGCCCTTCAGAGAACGCTGGAGTACAGGGGCGCCGCTCCCGGCGCCCAGTGCAGCAGCTGCCACCGGCGCGCCGAGTGTCACCACTGCAGACAGGGACTGCTGCGGCCGGCGCGCCGAGTGTCACCACTGCAGACAGGGACTGCTGCGGCCGCTGTGGACGCCGGACTTCGGGGCGGGCCGGGTGGTGGCGCCGCGGCAGAGGCGCGCGGCAGTGTCACCACTGCAGACAGGGGCTGCTCAGGCGGCCGCTGTGGACGCCGGAATTCGGGGCGGGCCGGGTGGTGGCGCCGCGGCAGAGGCGCGCCGAGTGTCACCACTGCAGACAGGGACTGCTGCGGCCGCTGTGGACGCCGGACTTCGGGGCGGGCCGGGTGGTCGCGCCGCGGCAGAGGCGCGCCGAGTGTCACCACTGCAGACAGGGGCTGCTCAGGCGGCCGCTGTGGACGCCGGACTTCGGGGCGGGCCGGGTGGTCGCGCCGCGGCAGAGGCGCGCGGCAGGGGCAGGGGTCAGACGGCGGGGACGGCGACAGACCTGGCCGGCCGGTGTGATCGCGTGCAGGGGGCGGCGGCCGGCCGGCACGCTGACAAAGCTGGCACACAGCTGAGACACAGCGTGACGCCGGTGGGCCGCCGCTGCAGTGGCCCAGAACGGTGCAGGCGCTGTAGCTGTGCACACACTGGTCTTTGGTGAAACTGGCCGCTGCAGTACGCCAGCACTGTCTAAGGTGTTGAGGGATAGCCTGACGTGTTACTCTTCGCTCATTACCGAATAGTTGTTGTATCACGTTGATGTTTGTGTTGCGGACCAGAACGTAGTTAAATGTGTGTGTTCCCTTCTTCCCATAAACTCATCAAAACCGCTCATTAATTCATTCACACTTGCAACACATTCTGCAATTGGTTACAGTTGCAAGCTACGGAAAGCGAAAGAGACGGTGCTGCTCGTAGTTGTGGGAATTCGTTTTCGTATCATTTGTATGACTTGACATAAAGGCTTGGTATAAAATAATTGCCAGTAGCCATCTGTGAGCTTCCCATGCAATTGAGATGCACACGGCAATGAAAATTTGTGTTTTGGACTAGACGTATCGAGTGTTCGCGTTTCCGGGACGTGCTGAAAGCTGGTCGAATAATATTTGACGAACTAGAATCCGATCGTCCGTTGTTGTTAGGCCGAATTAATGCTCGCCACACCAACGGCTTCGTGTTGTGCCTTGCGCCGCATCCCAGATCCTATCGTCGAGCCGGTTTGACCTCACCGACGCCCTGCGGCAGTGTCCTCAGTTCGCTCAGAGCGCGCGCCGCTCGGCTCGGCGGCTCCGTCCGGGCTACTGCGGCGAACGCGACGACCGCCTTGCCGACGGTGCAGATGTGCGGCCGCAGCCAGACGGCGCGCTCCGAGCCGGCGCTTTTTCCGCGTCTGAGGAAGACCCGAGCGATGCCTGCACGTGATTAGCGGCATTGTTTTCCCAGCTCGGCCCGGCTCGACGCGCGGGCTATTCTCCACAGCAGGAAAGTGGCGGCGCATTTTTCTGCATCCTTGAAGAGGCACGGGACATGCATTGTTAATCGCATTTCGGCTAAGTGGTGAACAAAAATCCTCCTATCTGAGCCGGCGAAAAAAAATGTTGCAACAATGGCGGCCGGTGTGTGGCACAGGAGGCTCGGCTTTGCGGTAGTATCCTGAAGATGTCTCCGCTGGCAAGGACGGCTGCACGGCTATGTGGAGTCGCATGTGAACAGGAGCGTGTAAAAGACAGCCTAGCAAATGTTTCCTCCCACCACATAGTGCGACTGGGCCACTACTAGCCGGGACAGGCTCTGTGATCGAGGAGTTTGTGAGAGGGCCAGGAAATGTTTCCTAAGGTCTGCTGTGGTGCAATGCATGTATAAATTCCGCTAGAAATGCATGACAGGCATAGATGCAAAACAAGGAACTGCGGAGGGAGAAGAAGGTGCGCTCCTTTTGGCTGCGCCGCTGAACAATATTGAAATCGATGGCAGCGCACGACGTAATTACTTTGCTTCGGCTTTTCGGCTAATGAGTGCGACTTCTGCAGTACTCCCCCCCACACAATTACCACGCCTTTGGCTTTGCCAAAAACTACCACAAGGACAATAACTTCATAAGATGCGTGATGAATACGGCAAGTGATGGCACGAAAAATCGACTTGAAGACTTCACGCTGAACGTGACGCCTGGCGGCTGACAGCCTCCACACAGCCGACTCAGCAGCGCCACGGCCACGGCAGCGCCTCTCGGCGAGCGGGCGGCCGGCGACTTGCGCCGGGTGACGTCACCTGCGGGCGTCATCTGACGTCATCTGACGGCGACGTCACCCCGGCGGCGTGACGGCCGGCGCGCGGCCGCATCTCGTAACGCCGGCCAGTCGCGGCGCGTGACGGCGGCGCCGGCGCGCCGCCCCGTGGCCGCCTCAATCTGGCCATCTTGGGGCGTCACGACTCGGTGCGGATCGGACCGTCGGCCGCGTCGTCTCCCGGCACCTGCTGCTCGCCGCCCACCGGACGCCGGCTCTCCGGTGCCGCAGCTGCCCCGGCCCGGCCCGCACCCGCCGCCGCCGCCGCCGCCGCGTCCGGCGTCCGAGGTCAGGCGGACGCCGTGCGCAGGTCTCTGTTCCAGCCTCCGGCTGAAAACTGAGCGGGAGGGGTGCACTCGAGCGCCCCCGAAGGGGTGCCTTTTCCAGTGAGATATTTTTTTGTGAGAAGTGTTGCAGATGTGGTAACTGCGTGGTGAACACAGCGGCTCCTGTGATTTGCGACGGTCGTAAGACGTCGTGGGACTGTCGGCCGGGGACAGCCTGCCGGGCCTCCCCGTTGTTGTTGCGCTCAGCTGTGCGCCACGTTTGCCGATCTAAGCCAGCTCATGGCAGACATCGGCCGTGACGTGGCGCCATTAGTGGTGTAAACCAGGGGTGTTGTTTCATATACTGTTGAGGGAGCAAGTGCCTCCCCCCCCACAATGTTGGCTTCTCACGAATAATTTCCACTTTTAACATGGGACTCTATGGAGTGTGCGCCCAATTCATTTGGGCCTGCAAATTGCCTTCACGTATTTTGCCCCCACTCCCACAATAATTTGCAGAACTGAACACCCGCGGTGTGAACAGTGGGACACGATGATCCGTCTTGTTCCGTCGTTTTAGCTCGGTGTCAACCCGGCTACGGTGTTTTATTAACCATGTCCCCATTTGTGCTACACACGCCGCAAACATCGCACACAAAAACTCCGCCCCAGGTCGACTCCGCCGCCGGTGTGTGTAGAATTGTCAGAGGCTTTTTCTCGCTGCCGGCGTGAAGGTCGATCAATTCGGGACACGTGAAGTAAACAATGCTCACACGAGTTTTCAAAACGTGCCGGCGTGATGGCATCCACTCGGTTGTAGGCACTGCCGAGCGGACCAACTCAGCCTGCCACCAGCCGCACGCCTGTGTCGCCCGACGGGACGTCCGCGAACAGACCCACATCGCCTCCGACCATCTGGCACGGGTCACACGGATCACACGGGGTCACGGCCGCCGTCGGCGCGGGGCATCGCTGGCGGAGCGGCTCGCGCCGGTCGCCCACCGACGCACCCGAGTCGCTTTCGTCGGCGCGGCGCCGTCGGCGAACATTATCGCCGGCGGGGAGCGTGACCGACGCGACGCGGCTGCCGGCCGGCCGGCGATTACCGGATCGGACGGCGACGGCCAGCGGCGGGGTCACACCGTCGCGGCCCGTCGTCGGTCCGGTCCGTCGCGTCGGCTGCGGCGCGCTCCGCCGACCCCACCTCCTGCTCTATCTGGCCGTCCACGCCGCCCGACACACGCCGATCGGCGAAATAAAGCAGTGCGCCGTTCTGGCCTCGGGTGCGCCACATCCGCCGTGACGAATCTCGGCGCCATACGGACGAAATTCGGCGCGGGGCAGCCGGCCGAGACGCTAATGTCGGGCCGGCTGTACCGCGCAGCAGAAACGGGCTCGTGTCAGCCACCACACCACATACATGGGCTTTATGTATATATATATATATATATATATATATATATATATATATATATACTCACATTCAGCAATGATACTACCACTAATTAAGAGGCTAAGACGTTTCGACTTACATATCAATATTTGATCAAACAACGATTGCTTGTTTATCCGGAACCACAAATGCCGTATCGACAGCTGATTGGCAGATTACGCAGCAGGCAACGAGTTTACCAGAGCCGGCTCGCGTACAACAAAGGGTCGTCGCGACGACAACTGTGCCATCCCAAACCACCAACACCACCTGGCGCTGGCATTAGCTACTTCATCCTTAGTTACAGCACAAGTTGCTCGCCCGTTTAACATTCACACCCCCCTTCTCCTCACCGTCCACGGATTGTGCGTTCCCAAGAAGCTGCTCCGGCTGTTCTCGCGCTGGCGCCTGTGGTATCTGCTGTGCCGCCGTACGCTCTCCAGGCCAACTACACCGTGATCAGCGATACCACGACCATGCTCACGGAACTGGTTCCGCACCGGGAGGCTGCTGGCCGACTCAAGGGAGCCGCATTCGGTACTGGCGACTTTGGCATGGCTGAATGTCCCAAGTGGGTCGGAGGTCTGGAACCTCCGGCTCTGGTTTGGTACCCTGCTAATGTTAAGTTGCCATTGCCCCTATTCAACCAGAAAATATGTCTTGAAAATGAGGACTTGGACCCGCATGACTTCGTGAGAGATCTCCAGCCTTGGACGTTCAGTACGGTTGTAACGGCATTTTCCTGTTTTTCCCACATAGCATATCAGCTCGCACTTCTCACGCCAGATACCATGCACCGCGTTGTGACTCCTGCACCCAACGCACCAGATACCATGCACCGCATTGTGACTGCTGCACCCGATCG
Source organism: Ashinkailepas kermadecensis (assembly GCA_034440615.1). Taxonomy (NCBI): domain Eukaryota; kingdom Metazoa; phylum Arthropoda; class Thecostraca; family Neolepadidae; genus Ashinkailepas; species Ashinkailepas kermadecensis. Next base: position 50,618 of record JAOTOM010002400.1, read on the forward strand.
ACCTGTGACACGAATAACTCCTCCTCACGCGCATAGCCATACCCTCAGCTGCGTACGTGCGCTGGTACAGCACAATGTTTACCACCATCCTCCCTACCATTTCTCCGACCGCTAACCGCCATTTTTATTTTTTGGGTGAGGCACCAACATGTAATGATCATTGACATGATTATTAATAATGGAAAAAGTAACGATGGGAAAATATCTGTTAACCTCGATGGCTGGCTCACGTTTGACATCTTCATCAGTGTCTTCATACAGTTTGGTAGTGAGCGTGAGTAAGCTGTAGCCATGGAAACCAGGTTCCTTCGCCCCTTCTTGCTCGCTGAAGTTGTCTTCTATCAAGTGTGTCCAGAACGTTCCGTACTTGAACCTTGAACGACCTTGAACAGACCCGTTTTAGTCGCCTTCACATACTCCTGGGCACCGGTATTTTAACATGTAAGGAATGATCATAATTATAGCGAAGGTAAGCTTGGTTTATTGTTGTTTATTGGGTGTTTCACGACGCACCGTGTGCACGTTTACGGCTAATGACGCCGCCCACAATGTTTAGTCGGTGGGCCGCGGGATTGAGAGATGTCCTGGGTGGCGCGAGTGTTGAACCCAGGACCTTTGGTACCCAGAACTCAACACCTTATCCACTCGGCCATCCCCGCCCCGAAAGTAAGCTTTATAATCAGTCCGATTCACAAGACAATCCCTCGTGAAATACCAGTACCACCTAGCCATACCAGACCATCAAGGGAATGATGATAAATTGGGTGGATGAAGTGGGATTGCTATAGGTTTGCTATAGGCTGCGTGTATGTAGCGATCACGCGTGTGTTACGAGTTCACTCTATCACTCAATCCACCTGTGTGCTACGCGAGGTCGAACGAACATGGCTAGATATGCTAGGGTAGATAGGTAGGTAGATATGCATGAATAGGTAGGTAGGATGTATAGGTAGGATAGGCATTGTTAGGTAGGATGTTGGTAGATAGTTGCTTTATAATTTAGGATATGATATTGATTAGGGTGTTGAGTATCTTTTTCTAAACGTGTGTGTATGAATTGGGATTGTTGGGCACGTCAGCTGCTTCGACTATATTGCACCCTCTTTCTAGGCTTATGACATCTTCCCTTTATTGGCTTAACCCAGGCAGACCCCTGCGGATTTTATTAGGTCTGAACACTTGCTGACTTTATGACTGTATGACTTAATGACGAGGTGTAACACTTTGTGTGAGCGAAGTTAATCACGTCCTCGGTGCAGGCCGGCTCAATATCGCCCAGTCCACCGCAGACAGGGGACAGGAGAGCCCAGGCAGCACAGGACAGCCCTGAGTGCGCTGCCACCGGGGCGGGGTCGGCAGCCAAAGATGGCCGACCGCCCCCTCCCTGTCTGCAGCTCAGCACAAACAGGTGTGTTTGGTTACGGTCGTGGCCGGCTATCTGCAGGATCCCACACTTCTGCCGGAGTGGTGCGTGCTCACGCGCCGCCGGCTTCCGGCGCCCCCCCCCCCCCCGGAACACCGCATCAGGCGGAGAGGCCCGGTCACACGTGGGGCTAATAGCAAGATACGCAACAATATAAGGCACAGTCTCCTCGTGGGTGCATTCCTCGCTGTGTCCTACTAAAAGCTTGCCGGCGACGAAGTTTGTCCTTCTTTCACAAGGCTTCCCTTCCGTTCGCTACTTTAAGGGAAGGCGTGCCGCCGCTTCTTGAGCCCGGCTTGACACCTGGTGCCAGACGGCCAGACCAGGCCTGATACCAGGTGTCAGATGGCCAGACCCGGCTTAACACCAGGTGTCAGACGGCCAGACCAGGCCTGACACCAGGTGTCAGACGGTCGGGCCCGGTCTAACACCAGATATCAGACGGCTGGACGGAGCCTGTCACTGAGCTGGACGGAGCACTCTCCTACCAGGGTCCGATGACATCCCCAGCCTACCATCAGATGTCAGACGACCGCCCCAGTCTGACACCTGGCGTTAAACGACCGCACTGAGTCTGACACCAGGTTTCAGACGGCACCATCCAGTCTGACACCGGGTGGCAGACGACCGCCCCCGGTCTGACAGCACGTCCTCCCCGGTCTGACACCAGGTCCGCCACCGGTCTGACACCGACTGCGGGCGAGATTGGCCCACCGCGTATGCCCAGTAAATTCCGACAAGCCGGGGCCGACTGTGAGCTGTGACCCGCAGGTTCATCACGTACAGAGGCGGCACCTGCGCATATTGCCCGCATAAATAGTCTAGAGGTCGGCGGCGTGCCGGAACTGTCCTGCTCGTTGACCTCGCTCTGACACATCCACGTGCGAATGAACTGTGTGAACACATCCACTGTGTGTCTGAGACACGTCTCCTTCTCTAAGACACGTCTCCTTCTCTGAGGCACGTCTCCTGTGTGTCTGAGACACGTCTGCTGGCCGTCTGAGTCACGGCACCTGTGTGTCTGAGACACGTCTGCTGGCCGTCTGAGTCACGGCACCTGTGTGTCATAGTCACGGCACCTGTGTGTCTGAGACGCGTCTGCTGGCCGTCTGAGTCACGGCACCTGTGTGTCTGAGACACGTCTGCTGGCCGTCTGAGTCACGGCACCTGTGTGTCTGAGACACGTCTGCTGGCCGTCTGAGTCACGGCACCTGTGTGTCTGAGACACGTCTGCTGGCCGTCTGAGTACGGCACCGTGTGTCTGGCACGTCTGCTGGCCGTCTGAGTCGGCACCTGTGTGTTGAGACACGTCTGCTGGCCGTCTGAGTCGGCACTGTTGTTGAGACACGTTGCTGGCCGTCTGAGTCCGGCCCTGTGTGTCTGAGACACTCTGCTGGCCGTCTGAGTCACGGAACCTGTGTCTGAGACACGTCTGCTGGCCGTCTGAGTCACGGCACCTTGTGTCGAGACACGTCTGCTGACCGTCTGAGTCACGGCACCTGTGTGTCTGAGACACGTCTGCTGGCCGTCTGAGTCACGGCACCTGTTGTCTGGACACGTTGTGGTGTCTGAGTACGGACTGGTGTCGAGACACGTTGCTGGCCGTTAGTACGGAACCTGTGTGTCTGAGACACGTCTGCTGGCCGTCTGAGTCACGGCACCTGTGTGTCCTAGTCACGGCACCTGTGTCTGAGACGCGTCTGCTGGCCGTCTGAGTCACGGCACCTGTGTGTCTGAGACACGTCTGCTGGCCGTCTGAGTCACGGCACCTGTGTGTCCTAGTCACGGCACCTGTGTGTCTGAGACGCGTCTGCTGGCCGTCTGAGTCACGGCACCTGTGTGTCGGACGCGTTGCTGCCGTTGGTCACGGCACCTGTGTGTCTGAGACACGTTGCTGGCCGTCGAGTACGGCACCGTGTGTCTGAGACACGTCTGCTGGCCGTCTGAGTCACGGCACTGTGTCCTAGTCACGGCACCTGTGTGTCTGAGACGCGTTGCTGCCGTCTGAGTCACGGCACCTGTGTGTCGGCGGTCTGTCCGGCACCGTGTGTTGAGACGCGTCGTGCCGCTGAGTCACGGCACCTGTGTGTCGGAACGTCTGCTGGCCGTCTGAGTCACGGCACCTGTGTGTCTGAGACACGTCTGCTGGCCGTCTGAGTCACGGCACCTGTGTGTCCTAGTCACGGCACCTGTGTGTCTGAGACGCGTCTGCTAGCCGTCTGAGTCACGGCACCTGTGTGTCTGAGACACGTCTGCTGGCCGTCTGAGTCACGGCACCTGTGTGTCCTAGTCACGGCACCTGTGTGTCTGAGACGCGTCTGCTGGCCGTCTGAGTCACGGCACCTGTGTGTCGAGACACGTCTGCTGGCCGTCTGAGTCACGGCACCTGTGTCTAGTACGGACCTGTGTGTCTGAGAGCGTCTGCTAGCCGTCGAGTCGGCACCTGTGTGGAGCGGTGGCGCTGTCTGAGTCACGGCACCTGTGTGTCTGAGACACGTCTGCTGGCCGTCTGAGTCACGGCACCTGTGTGTCTGAGACACGTCTGCTGGCCGTCTGAGTCACGGCACCTGTGTGTTCACGTCTGCTAGTTAGTCACGGCACCTGTGTGTCTGAGACACGTCTGCTGGCCGTCTGAGTCACGGCACCTGTGTGTCTGAGACACGTCTGCTGGCCGTCTGAGTCACGGCACCTGTGTGTCTGAGACACGTCTGCTGGCCGTCTGAGTCACGGCACCTGTGTGTCCTAGACACGTCTCATGTGTGTCTGAGACACGGCACGCTTGAGACGGATCGGGTCGAATGAGTGAAGGAGGGGGAATCGGGTGCATGTGTCCACCCTCCCCCAATGGACATGCATCGCTAATACACGAGGACACTACGACCGGGGACGTAAGTCCACGTGACAATACCGATCTGCAGGTTCCGTCTTGGCATTCCTCTCGGTTCCAGCCACAAGGCGTGGCCATCTGGCTGCGGGAGCCGACTCGACATTCAAATGTTCTCAGCGGTGGCGAATTGCTTGCCCCAAATTGCGCGACTTACTCGCCGGTGGATCTCGTATCCGCGCGGAAGGCTCAGTAGGCCGGGTGGATCCGCGCGGCAGACTCGGCGGACCGGTTGGATCCGCGCGGCAAAAACAGCGCCCGGGCGGCGATATTCGTCCGAAACGGTCGTCCCCGCACGTCCAGTAGCGGCGGCTGAAACCGGAGCGGCGTTGGCGGTGACGGCGGCGACACATGATGCCGCGTCATCGCCGGCCACCGGGATGTATCCCGTGAAGCCGCACAAGTCGACGTCGGATCAGAAGCCGTAGGCCGCCATCTGGCGAGAGCAGCATCTCTCCGCGAAGCCCTACTGGCCGGGCGGCAGACGCACCGCCGGCCCCGCCTGCATCTGTTCCCGCTCCCGCTGTCGACCCTGTCTCGCGCTCGCAGACGGACTGTCTCCCCGTATCCCGCCCACACCCCCACTCCCGCTCCTAATCCTGCTGGCGACTCCGTCTCTGGTCTGCAGACGGACTGTCTCCCCCGCACCCCGCCCCACCCCCACCCCTGCTGCCGGCCTATCTCAGGTCCACAAGCGGGCCCGATCAATGGCCTGATGCGCGATCAATGACCCGATGCCCATCAGTGACTGGTCACGGCCGGAGCCTATGTAATCAAATAGTGGCAGGCTGTATACCAGAACACACCATGTGCAATGAATTCACCTGGAGTGGCCATGCGAGATGCGGGTATATCACGATCCGCAACAGCGAGCATGTGCCCACTTACACACACAAATATGTGAGAAATGAGGTACGAAGATTGCATAAATGCATACCTGAAAACATGATGACAGGAGCTTTTCGGAGAACGGTGTCGATTCTATGTTCGGCAAGCGGCAGGTTCCACCCATTTCCACGACAAAATTGACCACAGGCACATCAGTGTGACGTCTGTTCAGGCCCGGGGACGTGACGTGACTGGCATGTGTGACGTCTGCCAAGGTCCAGGGACGTGACGTGACAGGTATGTGTGACGTCTGTTCAAGCCCAGAGACGCGACGTGACAGGCATGTATTACGTCTGTCCCGATTCAGGGGTGTGACATGACAGGCATGTGAGACGTCTGTCCAGATCCAGGGACCAGCGTGGGCAGATGAGGCTCACGTCAGTCCTCAGAGGGACTAGTCTCAAGGATGCTGGCGCCCCCTGTTCCTTCCCGTTACCGGGCCAAGGGAGTATTATGACCATTGTCCATGCAGCGAAGGTGCTTCCGTCTTCCTCTCATGGGCGTCACCGTCGCTGAGGTCCCTGGAGTCCGGACCAACGTGGATTTTTTTTCACCACGGCCTGAGCCCTCTAACTTGACAATTGTTCCTGTGCCCCGTGGTTCGAGCCCACTTGGAAGCTGAAGATGGTGACGGCCTTGCTTCCTCTCACATGCATCACCGGAGTTCAAAACTGGCGAACATTTGCCTTCGTATCGTGCTGTCAGACGCGGAGCCGACCATCGGCCGCGTCTGTTTCCCGCCGTCAGACGCGGAGCCGACCATCGGGGCCGCGTCTGTTCCCCGCCGTCAGACGCAGACCACGTCTGGTCGCGGTCACAGGTGGTCCGGGTCGGGCGGCACCCGGCTCGGCCGAGCGCACCGTCGCGTCTTCTCACCTTGAGCCGGGCCCATTACCACATCCGCCGGGGACGTCGCACGCGCCGCTCGGCCGGTGCCGACGCACCTGCCTCCGCCCCGGCCCCGCTCCTCCCGCCGACCCGCACCGCCGGCAGTCAATCTCGGCACCTGCGGGGGGGGGGGGCGCTTTGCGGACGTGACGTCATCCGACTGACGTCTGCCGGACGCGCCGTCACTCGGCACACGCGGCGTCACGGCGCGTCACGTCGCGTCACGTCGCGGCCGACTCGGCGGAAGTCCGGACCGGATGCCCAGATATCCGGATGCGGGCCCGATCTGCTCCGGCACGGAGATCCGGCGACATCCGCTCTCCGTGATGGGATTGGGGCGGCGGAGCGGCGATCCCTGGGGGGGCTGCTCGGTGGAAGTTCAGTCACTATCGCATGCCTACTATATATCGTGATATGCAAATATACAAAGTATGCCAATCACACCTCCGCTATGAAGTTTCGACTGCAGCTACAAAGCATTGCAGATACCAAAATGTGTCTCACCCAATTACCGTAGGCTCAGGATCACTGTAAATATGATCACCAGAGAGATGACGTTCTGCTTCAATTTGCAGAATTACGTTGTGAAATGAAAACCCTGGCGTAGGAGCACACCCGTTACTGGCGGTTAGCTGAGTCATTGGATGGATTCTGTTAACGGCAGATACAGAAAGGAAAGCACAACGCGTTCAAAGTGCCTAGTCGTAGTGGTAATGTTAGCGTTGCGAATGAGCTTTCAAACACTATAGCGTCCAAACAAATATCCCTGCATGATTTCGTTTTCAGCTTTCCATGAACGACTGCTATAATCATATTTGAACGCATAGCACACAAGGAGGAACTTCGCCAACACAGGTAGCATTTTAGGCCGATCTTCGTGTTTAATCAACGCTGCATAATACTTAGGAGGGAAGACACATATAGTACACAAATCCTTATCAGATACATCTGTCATGGCCACTGCCTAGTAACGGCTAGCCTGACGATGTTCCTGGTGTTAATGTGCAAAACAATACTTAAGGATTGGTATGGATAGTCTGCATATTTAACTATCCGTAAATCCGTAAATTCGTAAACCGTTTGTATTCACAATATGTAAAAGGGGGCCCACTATAGCAGCACATTTACCTACCAGCAGAAGTACCGACCACCGTCCGAAAGACCGATCAGTCGATCCACACAGACCCGGGCCCTTTGTGGCCCTGCATCTGTATTCCGCTGCCGGCCAGTCAGCAGGTGCGGCGGTTCCCCCAGCGCGGCGGTGCCCGCAGCCGCCGCGGCCTGCCCGCACCGGCGGCCGCCACCGGCCCAGAGTCGGCCGCCGCCAATTTGGCATCGATCGCGCGGCGGCTGCGTCCTCGTGTGCAGATGACGCCGACGATGATTTATTCTCGGGAACAGGTAGGGCCGGCCGCCGCATCGATCGCGCGCGCCGCTATCTGCGGCGGCGGCGCGGCGCGCGCGCTCCATTTGTCGCCGAGCCGTGTCTGTCGGCGCGGCGCGGCGCGGATTATTCGCGCGCGGCGGGGATTTGCGCGCGCGGAGCGTCGGCCGTGAGCGGATTGCGGCGCCCGACCCGCCGCGCCCTCCGATGTTGTGACCGGGCCGAGGTCGCTGGGCGCGACCGAGGGGGCGGGGGGCGGCGGCACGCGGCCGGCACGTGCCGGCCGCACGAGACGGGGCGACCCGTGCGTGCCGCCCTGACCGCCACGTGCGCGGCACGCCCGACGCCCGTTGCCCGTGGCAACCGTCCGCCGCCACCCCATCAACCGCCGCGCAAAGTGCGCCGCGAACTGGCGCGCGGCCGGACCGTCCCTCTGCGGCCGCGCGCCGTCCACCATCTGGAGGCGCGCGGCCGCCGGCGCCTTTGTCCGCCCGGCACGGGGGCGCAGGTGACGGGCGCAGCCTCCCGCACCGCCGCCGCCAGCGCGCCATTATCACGTGCAGATAGCGGCGGCGGCAGCTGGGCGGCCGCGCCGGCTCATGATGCCGGCCGTCGCGTACAGCACACACCGCCGCGACCGTCGATAAATCGACCGCGAGACGACCGGTCAGCGGCCAAATTATCGCGGCCGAGACGAGATGAGGGGCGAATTAGCGGCGAAGTGTGGCCGCCGGGCGCGGCTTCTGCAGCAGCCGCTCGCCACGTGCTCGCCGCCGGCGCGCCGCTACACGTCTGCTGCTACCCCGGCGGGGGAAGCCGGCGGGGGAGGCCGGCGCGGCAGCGGGCGGCGGAGAACTGTGTCAACGGTGAGGCGGAGAAGGGCGGATCGGCCGGAGATGGGCCTAGTCGGATGCGGGTGGACTTTGCGTGTTATCCGCCTGCAGTTGTGTTCATTCGTTGTCTTCGTGGTGAGCTGTTCACCACTCGTCGGTCAAAGGGCTGCAGCGGCTTCAAAGATAGATGCAGTCTGTATGAGGAGAACGAATAAGTATAGTAAGTATAATAAGTAAATGAATGGCGGCAAGATCAGCTCGGTTCTCTTCGTCAGGAGTTACCTGTGCTATTTCCCCAGCGGAAAGACCGCGCGGCATTTCGTTTCTCGATGTACGACACAAGTGACAATATTGTCTTGGCAAGGTTTCCGCGATCAGGATCCATGCTGGGCGTGGCTTGTTGCGTTCGCGGACCCATCATTTAACCGTCCATCCCAGCTCAATGGCACAATTTGAAGTCACGAGAACGTAACATGCCGCCAATGCAGCGATATGACCCTGGTATTCGAGCATGGGTGTAACCACTGGGGGGGGGGGGACAAGTCCCCCCCCCCCCAATTTCTGAAAAGTGGCGATTTGTCTCCCTAAATTTTTTCCGTGTCTCCCCCCCCAAGCCTCAGCTACCTGAGTATGATCGCCTCAAAATTATACTTAATAATTTATAAAGTGAAAATATATATGCAAGAGAATCACCAAAAATACTAGAAACTGATCAAGCCAATCAACAGGCTTCACAGGCTATCTGTCGTCACAAAATCTCCGAATGGTAAATCAGCAAACGTTATAAATTTCTCCTTCCAGGCCATTCTTGAATAACATGAACCTTGGCCATCTTGTGTTTTCGCTTCGGTGGAAAATTGTGCTTTGCCAGGCAACAATTTTGCATTATCGCAAGGCTTTATTATAGTCTTAGGTTGCATTCCCCTGCGCATATATTGATATATCTTGAACAAACGTGACTCTGGGTGCCCTTGGATATCTTCAAGACCATGGAGGGGTCATGGGCAGCCTTAAGCAAGTACGTCAAGTTAACGTCGTATTCGTATTCGTATTCAGCGACGTGTTCGCCAGAGGCGTATTTGTATTGGCATCGGCATTCAGCGACGGGTTTATGATCGTTCGAATCAATTACCACAAATGCTTCTGCTTGCACTGAACACGCTGGAAGCAACTACATAGGTCTCACATTAACACCTTAACGGTCAAGGTCCAACGCACACCGGTTTATTCGGTTGCCTCCCATTTTTTTTTCGTTTTCACCCAAACCTGCCCAAATCTGGTATCAAGCAATAGCCTGTGGTGAACCATCGTGTAACATTTCAAACCGGTACATGTCAAGGACAAACTTCTAGGTCAAAGGTTAGCTTGATTTATTCCATGGCGATATTGAAGCGATATCGACCGAACGCCAGGTTCTGTTGCTATCGCTTCAATTTCCATAAAATGGGCGTCATTCGGCGTGGCTTGTTATCCGGTATCAGAACGCTAAGCAATCGAATTATTTTTCAAGGACAAAGGCCAAGCTGATCATCCGGTCCACTCAATTTTCTTTCGTTTTCGCTCGAACTCATCCAAATCTGGTATCAAGCAATAACCAGTGGTGAACACTCGAGTAACATTTCAAACCGGGACATGTCAAGGTCAAATATTTGATTGAGTTCTTCGATGACCTCGCGTTTCGTCGTTATGGCTTCAATTTGCAGAAAATGAACGTCATTCGACGTCGCTTGTTGTGCGGTATCAGAAAGTTGATAATTCGAAATCATCTCGACGGGTCAAAATTAAAGCTGATCTCTTCGTTCGCCTCACCTATTTTTTGTTTTGCGCTCAAGCCTATCCAGATCCACTATCAAGCGATAGCCCCTGGTGAACCATCGAGTAACATTTTGAAACCGGGATATCATGGTCAAACCTCAAGGTCAAAGGTTAGTTTGAATTTTTCGAAGTCCTCACGATTCGTCGCTATGGGTTCAATTTGCATCAAGTGGGTGTCATTTTACCCGGCTTGTGCCGTATTATAATGCTACCAAACCGAACTAATTTCAAAGGTCAAAGGTCAAACCGACTTTTTTCGTCGCCGCGTATTTTTCGTCGCCCTAACCTACCCACATCTGGTATCAAGCAATAGCCCGTGATAGAAATGTTTTAAAAAATGCAACATAACCTAACCTAACCTAGCCTAACCTACTTTTGGAGAAAAAAAATCAAAACAAATAAATTAGACAAATGTCAAGCAACTTATTTTCTGAAAATTCTCAAAATTTCAAAAAAATCTAACCCAGCTTAACCTAACCTAGCCTAAGCTGCTTTTGAAGAAAAAATCTGTTTGGTGGAGAAAAAAATTGTGGAAATGTTTTGAAACTTTTCGGTATTATTGTGTTTTAAGGTGGTAAGAAGAACAGTTTTTACACGCATTTGCCTCCATAAAGCAAACGAATGGGTTAGGATTGGTTAGGCTAGGTTTGTTTATATTTTTATGTATATGGGCGGCGCTCATCATCCCCCTCGCACTAGGCAGCGGGTCATCACACGCTTTCGAGGTGCACCCGCATCACCAGTGGCCAGCTCAGGTGTGTGCCCACTCGCGCCACGGCTTCGGCAGCGGCCGGGCGCTGAGCGGCTGCCGGTCGTCATCAGCGGAGTGTCGCCGCTGACCCGACACGGCCAGTGACGCGAGAGCCTTCTCACTGCCCACAGCTGCCGGTCGTCATCAGCGGAGTGTCGCCGCTGACCCGACACGGCCAGTGACGCGAGAGCCTTCTCACTGCCCGCAGCTGCCGGTCGTCATCAACGGAGTGTCGCCGCTGACCCGACACGGCCAGTGACGCGAGAGCCTTCTCACTGCCCGCAGCTGCCGGTCGTCATCAGCGGAGTGTCGCCGCTGACCCGACACGGCCGGTGACGCGAGAGCCTTCTCACTGCCCACAGCTGCCGGTCGTCATCAGCGGAGTGTCGCCGCTGACCCGACACGGCCAGTGACGCGAGAGCCTTCTCACTGCCCGCAGCTGCCGGTCGGCATCAGCGGAGTGTCGCCGCTGACCCGACACGACCAGTGACGCGAGAGCCTTCTCACTGCCCGCAGCGGCGGCGGCCGCGGCGGTCGTGTAACGAGCTCGCGCGGCTCGCAGTTTCCGGCTGTCGTTCTGGTGCACGTCGTCTCACAGCGCTTGAATTGGCCGCCATGCAGCCGGCGGCGTGAGAAGCGGTCGCCTGCAACTTCCTGTGTCCCACGCGCTGCCCTGTTCACACAGAGACTGCTCTGCGCCGCAGCTCGTAAAGCAGCGGTCGCCGCTGCCGGCCCCGGCCTGTCGCAGGCTCCGCTCTGTGTGGCAACTGTAGTAGGCAGGGGCTTGCGCCACTCTGTGGCGTGTGGCAGGGACTAGCGCCGCTCTGTGGCAGGGACGGACTCCGCTTTGTGGCAGGGACTAGCGCCACTCTGTGGCATGGACGAGCTCCTCTCTGTGGCAGGGACTAGCGCCGCTCTGTGGCTGAGACGAGCTCCACTGTATGGCAGGGACTAGCGGCGCTCTGTGGCTGAGACGAGCTCCACTGTGTGGCAGGGACTAGCGCCGCTCTGTGGCTGAGACGAGCTCCACTGTGTGTTAGGGACTAGCGGCGCTCTGTGGCAGGGACGGGTTCCACTCTGGCAGTGACGGGCTCCACACTGTGGCAGGGACGGGCTCCGCCCTTTGGCAGTGACGGGCTCCGCCCTTTGGCAGTGACGGGCTCCGCTCTGTGGCAGGCACGGGTTCCACTCTGGCAGTGACGGGCTCCACACTGTGGCAGGGACGGGCTCCGCCCTTTGGCAGTGACGGGCTCCGCTCTGTGGCAAGGGCAGGCTCCGCTCTGTGGCAGGGACGGGTTCCACTCTGGCAGTGACGGGCTCCACACTGTGGCAGTGACGGGCTCCGTCCTTTGGCAGTGACGGGCTCCGCTCTGTGGCAGGGACGGGCTCCGCTCTGTGACAGGGACGGGCTCCACAGTGTGACAGGGACGGGCTCCGCCCTGTGGCAGTGACGGGCGTCGCTCTGTGGCAGGGACGGGCTCCACAGTGTGACAGGGACGGGCTCCGCCCTGTGGCAGGGACGAGCGTCGCTCTGTTGCAGAAGCAATCGTAGAGCGGAGTTTGCTTCAACGCCAGGTTGAAGACCCACGCCGGACGAACACGACGATAAGTTGCTCTCTCGATTGCCGATATCGGATGACATCAGACGACAGATATGTTCGATGTGGAAGATAGGTGCACACAGGAGCAGCATAAGGGATGCGGCATGAAAGCCCGCACAAAACGGCGTCGATCGTGCACAAAGACAACAACAACGTAGCGAAGCATACGAACTGCCACATTGAGACCAATATAAGCAGATACCATACACATGGTGACACATTCACCATTGCATAACCACGCTACGGCCAGGAGGAAATTATACGCGCACCGAGGTGATGCAATCTTTATGAAGGCGGTGGCTTAGACGATAAGACAGGAAGACCCCCGGCTGAGAGCAAACATGCCGCTATGGTGTAACCCGCGGCATTCAAACGCCACCTCAGCAATGACGCGACTCGAGTAGCGCAGAACAGTCCGTGGTACGCCGCCCCGGCCACGTGGTCGGCTGGTGGACCCGAGTTGACCGTGGAAGGACTCCGGTTCAATTCTGACCCCGGGAAAGGATTCTTTTTGTCTTGGAGTTCGCAGAAACCGAAATATGGTTTGCACTACTGCGGGATTAACACATGGTGAAGGGGAAGTGCGGAATCCGTCCAACCTCTGCTTGTTACAGAACAAGCAAACAAATCTGAGCAGACTGCCAACTTCCGAGCAAATCCACACATGATTCAATCGTTTCAAATATTGTGCGGACCACGGTGCGCGCACAAGGCAAGGAACCCAACGAAAAGTAAGAGAACACGTGTAGCATTGGTGACGCAAACTGACACAATATCTGCCACAATATGGCATGATATGACACAATATCTGCCACAATATGACATGATATGACACAATATCTGCCACAATATGACATGGTACGACATAGTATCTACCACAATATGACAAGATGTGAAAACAATATTTGCCGGCTAGGTAGTGCGCATATTAATCCACTCTCCTAGCGCGTAAGAAAACCACTCATTTTCCGAGAACACCCAATGCGGACAAAAACAATATTCGAGAAAAAAACAGCACTACCAAGGAAAAGGGCGAGAAAGTTGCATACAGGGCTGAGTCACCCGAGGGGCGCCTGAGACGCCCGGCTCAGAACACCATCATACAGGGCTGAGTCGCCCGAGGGGCGCCTGGGACGCCCGGCTCAGAACACCATCATACAGGGCTGAGTCGCCCGAGGGGCGCCTGAGACGCCCGGCTCAGAACACCATCATACAGGGCCGAGTCGCCCGAGGGGCGCCTGAGACGCCCGGCTCAGAACACCATCATACAGGGCTGAGTCGCCCAAGGGGCGCCTGAGACGCCCGGCTCAGAACACCATCTCGTGAGCCCACGCTTGGCGGACCCTTATATTCCCCAGTGAGTCCTCTAGGAAAGATGTTCCTCCGTGATTGTTGTCCAGCAACAGGAGTCTACTGGGAGCGGGTGACCCTGGAACCCGTTAGCGGATGACCATGGAGTCTGTTAGCTGGCCACCCTGGAGCCTGTCAGCGGGTGCCCCTGGAGTCCGTCAGCGGGTGCCCCTGGAGTCCGTCAGCCGGTGCCCCTGGAGCCCGTCAGACGGTAACCCTGGAGCCCGTTAGCGGGTGACCCTGGAGCCCGTCAGTTGGTAACCCTGGAGCCCGTCAGCTGGTAACCCTGGAGCCTGTCAGCGGGTGCCCCTGGAGTCCGTCAGCGGGTGCCCCTGTAGTCCGTCAGCTGGCAACCCTGGAGTCCGTCAGCTGGTAACCCTGGAGTCCGTCAGTTGGTAACCCTGGAGCCTGTCAGCGGGTGCCCCTGGAGCCCGTCAGCTGGTAACCCTGGAGTCCGTCAGCTGGTAACCCTGGAGCCCGTCAGCTGGTAACCCTGGAGTCCGTTAGCGGGTGACCCTGGAGCCCGTCAGCTGGTAACCCTGGAGCCTGTCAGCGGGTGCCCCTGAAGCCCGTCAGTTGGTAACCATGGAGCCTGTCAGCGGGTGCCCCTGGAGTCCGTCAGCTGGTAACCCTGGAGTCCGTTAGCGGGTGACCCTGGAGCCCGTTAGACGATAACCCTGGAGCCCGTCAGTTGGTAACCCTGGAGTCCGTCAGCTGGTAACCCTGGAGTCCGTCAGCTGGTAACCCTGGAGCCCGTCAGCTGGTAACCCTGGAGTCCGTCAGCGGGTGCCCCTGGAGTCCGTCAGCTGGTAACCCTGGAGCCCGTCAGCTGGTAACCCTGGAGTCCGTTAGCGGGTGACCCTGGAGCCCGTTAGACGATAACCCTGGAGCCCGTTAGGCGGTAGTCCTGGAGCCCGTCATCGGATGACCCTGAAGCCCGTTGGCGGGTGACCCCGGAGCCCGTTAGCGGGTCACAATGGCATGTCGTGGCGAGGGTAGTCACGACTGTGAGGCGCTACGACACTGGACGGAAGTGGGGGCTGGGGCCGGCCGCCCGACAACTGGGAGCACGAGAACACGCCACTCTGGTGGTCTCGGTAGGTCGGCGGTCGTCCCTCGTGGCTTGTGGAGGGACTCGACGACGAGCGAAGTCGGCAGCCGGCATCGAGTAACACGGCCCTCTCCCGGCTCACCTAATCTGAACATGTGGTCAGTTGATGGCTCGACTCTAGGACTACCGGCCAGAAACTTCAATGTCATTTGAATGCATTCAGATTGTGAATATTGAGGTTGGTCTCGTTTCGAGTTTTGGTCATTGTCCTTGCATTTCCCGGCATATTATCGTCATATGCATGTCGAGACGCGAGATGGCGTTGTGAGAATCTGCCTTTTCTGAACTTGACCTCCCAGCTCACAATCATGACATGGAATACATTCTCATGTTACCTCATCGAATGCCTTCTTCGAAGGTGGTGTATGAACACCATGTCCCTGCCGAAGAGAAGGGCGGGCACTGCTTCTTCTGGAGCCGGCACTCACATAAAGATGACTACAGCAATGCGATGATCGTACTGTGTACCCTTACGGTACAATAATACATCGGTACAATGATCGTAGTTGCTGCTTTACAGGCGTACATGCTTGCTTACTAGCCACGAGCACACGACATCACGTGTTCTCTCTAATCATCATCACACTTATCACATTGATTGACAACCTAATTGTGGGAATTCCTTTCGATGTAGAGCTCTTGCCTTGAGGTACATGTTGAATAATACATGTCCGAGAATGGCACTTAGAGGCACTGGCGGATCCAGGGGGGGGGCATTCCGGCCATGCCCCCTCCCCCAAGCGCTTCAAGGGGGGGCATAGTGTCTTTTGCCCCCCCGAAACCAACAAAAGTAAACTGAATTAAAATGCAGTAACCTTTGCTGAGGTAAAAAAATAGCGTTCCGGGTGAAATAATCTCCAATTTTAAAGGTATTTTGCTATAATTGTTTGGAAGCACAATATGGTAGGATAGTAGATTCTGACACATCGAGGGTTCTATGCTGTTGAAGTTCTGCTTACAGCAAGAGATGACGAAATCAGCAGTTTCCTTATTCCTTCGTCAGATAGGTTCATGAAGTTTGTTTAGCCAGTAACGGGCAAGCGGACCCAGTGAGCCAGATTTCGAAAGCGGAATTTGAAGAGGATGTTTTGTGCGAGTGACCAGTTGAGCCCAGTTGAGCAGCATGTTTCGTATGTTGGTGTTGGGGTTGCTAAGATGAAGAGACAGGCTACATTGACTGATTTTTTCAAGAAGAATAGCAAGAGGAGGTACACTGGCGGATCCAGATTCTGACACACATCGAAGGTTCCATGCTGCTCAAGTTCTGCTTACAGCAAGAGTTGACAAAATCGGATCCGCCAGTGTGTATACGTGCACGAACGTTGACGTGGTACAAGACGTTGAACGTGAACGTGAACGTTTTGGTAAACAAGAACAAAAATCCGGTAACATAGAAACGGTGGAGGTAGGCTGGGGCCCCTACACAGGCAATTATGTTGTCAATTTGTATTTTATTTTAATTTTGTTTTAAAAAATTTCAATGGGCCACTTTGCCAAATAGTGGTCGAAATCCGGTGCTTTTGACCAAAAATAGTGGGAGAATAGGCACCCTCCAAATCCGTTCGACCCCTCCCCTGACGCAATTCCTACGTACGCCACTGGGGGAGTGGGAGGGGAGGGGCTGACGCCGAAAACCGAAAGTTGCCCCCCAAACCGGTGGGCTAGATCCGCCAATGCTTAGAGGAGCTTTTCCCCCTGCGTACGCACTGGTTTTATTAATCTCCTGCAATTCTGACTTCATGCATTCTTTCAACGCCAAGTGTTTGACAATACTGACTTATCCATAACCCGCAAATGTGCTTACGCGCTTTTGTATGCTATTTGTGATAAAAACGTCCCCTCACATGCATTTTCTTAGTCGGAAAAAACATCGCCTCCGCCCCGAAATAATATTTTGCTCACAACTATATCTGTCTTGTATGCAACTAAGGGCGTTCGTTTACTATTTATTTATCACATAAAAAAGCTGCTTATTTCGCACGAAATTCTTGCGTGGGTTGCTTTATGAACCATGGTCATATGCTAACCAAAGCTTTCTGTGTGAACCCTGGTCCCACCATCTGGTCCGTTAATTCCAGTTGAAGGGCAGAATTTTGACCGATAGTTTAGCGTGTCGTCAATGCACTGACACTGGCACCTCGGAGCCGCGTCCCCGGCCTTATTGGGTCAGTAGCCAACTGACCCTCCCAGCCGGGGGCTATACGCGAGCGCCTGAAACGACTCCCAATCCTATCTTGCCAGGGCAGGGGAGACCAGTACAGGCCGGCGCTCTAACAAACCGAGCTGCCGCGGCGGCGCTCGGATTGCTGCATTGATGCTCAACGCCGACACTTGCCGAATCAGCTTGCAGGCTGAGTCACTTCAGCGGCCCCGCCGGTCACAGGAGAACGAACGCGTTCAAGCATTTTCGGCGCCGCACCGGACAACGAGCCATATCTGTCCGCCGGGTTCCCGCGGCTCGCAGCACAGCCGACCACTGTTGCCCACCATTGTCCGCGAAAACGCAAACACACCGCAATTGCTTTCGGGAGCAGAAATCTCATTATGTGTGCAGAAGATAGCGGCGGCGCGGTTCCCAGGCCGCCGGCTGTTTCGCGGGCCACTTTGGCGCGCCGCGCGGCCACTCTCTCACCGGCGCCGGCAGAGGCGGCGACGCCGGGTTCGCTCAGCGGCGCGCCGCAGACGTTCACACGACCACGCCGACCGCCGGCGCGCCACGCGCGGCCTGCTCCAGAAAGCGCGCGCGCGCCACCGATCCCGCGCCGCTCGGCTCAGCAGAGAATCGCAAAACGGCGCCAAATCGCTCGAATCTCGTTTGCAGGTCGCGAAGCACGACGGCGGATGTACCGGCACTTTGTCGCGGACATCAGGAAAATAATACAAAAAGGAAGCTGACTGCTTCGGCGACACACCGCCGAAACCGCCGGCGTGACAAGACAGCGCTCGCTCGGCCGGCGGACACGCAGTGCGCATCTCGGCGCGCCCTTGGTTGCGATGCGGCAGGGCGACGTGTCGCAATGCAGGTGCACGGTCACGTGACTATCTCGCCACACATCTCGCGGACGGCCTGCGCCTGGCGCGTTTCCTCGGCTTGCAGCCGCGCCAGATAAGGTCACGCAGCAGTGTGTTGTTACGTCACGCACAGACGGCTCGGTTGCGCCACCGGCCGTGGCTTCTGCGAGCAGACTCGGCGTAGCGGCTTCCCCGCAATCTGCTCAGATGAAGGAAAAACGACAGCGTAAGCGAGGTCAAACGGACAATTGTACAACGTGATTGCTCAAGTGGCTGGAGTTGAGCTTCAACACTGATGGTTTTCGGTGTTGTTATTTTGGACAGTGCATGATATATCCATAATCATTAGAATTCCCCATAGTACTATGCACGAATTTTGCAAGTTGCTCTTGAGGTATTCCTTATTAAACGTATCGAAATGGATAAAGGTGATATAGTGTTAAGAAAGTTGGAGCGAATGTTGTAGCGTTGGTGCACGACTAAAATTGCTGAGGCTCATGACGGCAGTGAGCAGGCCTACGAATATTATTTTTTTATAGTGGCGCAGTTAGGAATCAAGACTGAGGGTAATTATCGCTTGATAATATGTCTAATACAACGAAGAATGGCTCTTAGATGCTCCTGGGTTTTAGACATTGCGTATAAAGAAATTATACGACCTTCAATATACCCGGAGGTGCTGAGTTGACATCAAAAGTAACGATAAAGATTATACTTTATTACTCAACGTTTCGGCCATAGTTTGTTTCTGGTTTGGAGTTTCTGTGAGTGTCTGCACCACTGAGGAGGTTTTTCTGCATTCCATGTGTCTTTTTGCACGTTTTTTCCCGCGTGCTTTTTTCAATTTTTAAGCTTGACCTTATTTCATCATTCCTGACGATGGCCCCTGGCCGAAACGTTGAGTAATAAAGTATAATCTTTATCGTTACTTTTGATGTCAACTCAGCACCTCCTGGTATATTGAAGGGCGTATATTTTCTTTACACGCAATGATAATATGTCGATGCCTTTCGCGGTTCGAAATGTACCTACATAAAATCACCCCAAACACACACACACAAACACACACACACACCTTCTCCTTCTCCTACCTTTCCTTATTTTCACGAATCAGTGAGAACTTCTTGTGTGAAGATGCCACGATGTGGCCCCAAAGTAACCCCAAAGTGACCCCAAAGTGACCCCAAAGTGACTTTACGTGGCGATTTCCTTTCAGGGTGCAATGCATTCAAAGTTATTGTTTTCGTTCGTCTAGCGAAGGCCGTATGCTCCACGCTTGTTATTAAATGAAACCGCAATATGTGGTGGTATGTGACAGAGGCTTTCCTCATCCATGAATGTTTCAGACCAGCTATGCAGGTTTTCAAATTGAATATGTAAATCGGCCCCTGCATTTTCACTCTCATTAGGAGTCACCCAGGAATGTGCTGTACCAGTATTTCCTTATTCATACAGTTCTAGTAGATAAGAGCATCGTTTTTATGAAAATAATACTTAAAGATACCTACCAGCCCGATTCATGTGAGGAGCTTCCATAAGTTCCACAATGGCTGGACAATCTTTGTGTTCTACTCTGTACTTCATTGCCTGTGTCTGAACTACTGACACGAAACCGTGTGACGTCACCATTACCCCCGCAACCCCGGCTCGTCATTGCAAAATCACGCCCACTGAAAGTGGCAATTCCATCTGAAAAAGACAAATGCTAAGTGCAGTATGAATCAAGGGCTTACTCACTCTTCAATGCTCACGCATTTGATGAGCATTCCTCATCTCGACTCACCGGAGCGAAAGGAAATTATCCCCTCTCTTCCTACCCCCGTCCCTTCTCACCCCCGTCACCATGGAGTCGGCGAACGGACAGTACCCGAAGTACCCGGAATCACATCTGAAGTACCCGAACAGTCGGCACTCCCCCTTCAAATTGTTACTCGCAAGCTCGGCTGACTTTGCCGATGTTTAAGTGTCCTCGCCTGCAATGTTTGAGAACGCCGTTGATGCACCGGCGACTTCGCGGAATGTGCCACAGAACCGCAGCACATTTCCACTGATTCTCCACGCCAACGGACACGTGACTATGATGTCATCGGAGGGAGTCAATGCTAAATGTCAGCCAGGAAATGTATAGGTGCAAAGGCCATGTCAGAGTCGACAATGATTCCCAAGTGATATGCCTGGGCTGAGCATATGCATATATATATATATATATATATATATATATATATATATATATATATATATATATATATATATATATATATATCGCAGTCAGTATCACATGGCCAGTGTGAGGACATCTCAAAATACTCTATTTGTAACTAACGTGTTATGTAATTTATAGCCCTCTGCTGGCATTGGTCCATTTTGTAACTTTACAGTTTTTTTTCTCGCTACTTCAACTTGATCGGCAACACACAATGTACTTTGCTAGCGATGTACTGCATGGGCGCAATATAACTATAGTAATCCACGCTCCCTAAAGCCCAAAAACCAACAAGTGATGTATCGTGAGTTCATATACACAGCGATGGAACTAAAGAGCACACATCATTCCAAATCCTACAGATTGATTGTTGGGTGTTTCCTTTGCCATTTGGACTAATTATAAAAAAGCACGACAAACACAGTTACAGGTATGCGAACTAAGGAAAGGTAGAGCAAAAGGTACACGGAATTGTATGAACTTTGGATCTCCATCTTCAATATCCGGGCACGTAGTGTAAAATTGCAGTATTATGTAATGGATCGAAATGCAGCTTTCCAGTATGCAACTTCACTTCAAACATTAAATACAAATGCACAACAGATATGAACTAGAACAGCTCATCATGCTGGAAATCCTAATCCCTGACTTCCTGCTTATAGGAGTAAAATGCGCATTTAATATTTGAGACGTATAATTATCGGATGCTGAAGCATATCCCAAATCCTTATTTGCTCAAACGCCGGCTGCAACTGTTCTCCGACTCCGCCTCCTGCCATTCGCATCCCTTGTTCTCGTTCGTTCTTGTCCAACTTCCCCCAACCCACCGGGCGCCGTGCGTGCACGCAGTTGGGCACGCTCGTGCCGCGCGTATCTGTGCCGGCGGACTGCACGTGAGATCAAGATAGCGAGGCGGCGCGACCGCCTCGCAAGAGCAGCGGCTTCCGGCCGAACTGCGAGTCGCGTGACGCCACAATATCCGGTGGCCGCTCATTGGCCGAAATCAGATGAGTTGTCGGATTATCGGGCGCATCGGGGAGCGGCGCTCGTGCCAGAGGCGGCCGTCGGAGATTACCGCTCGTGCCGGAGACGGCCGTCGGAGATTACCGCTCGTGCCAGAGACGGCCGTCGGAGATCGGCGCTCGTACCAGAGGTAACCGTCGGTGAGCGGCTCTCGTGCCAGAGGCGGCCGTCAGGGGGGCGCTCGAGCCAGAGACGGCCGTCGGGGAGTGACGCTCGGGCCAGAGGCGGCCGTCGGGGATTACCGCTCGTACCAGAGGCGGCCGTCGGAGATTACCGCTCGTGCCGGAGACGGCCGTCGGAGATTACCGCTCGTGCCAGAGGCGGCCGTCGGAGATTACCGCTCGTGCCGGAGACGGCCGTCGGAGATTACCGCTCGTGCCAGAGACGGCCGTCGGGGAGTGACGCTCGGGCCAGAGGCGGCCGTCGGGGAGTGACGCTCGGGCCAGAGGCGGCCGTCGGGGAGTGACGCTCGGGCTAGAGGCGGCCGTCGGGCAGTGGCGCTCGGGCTAGAGGCGGCCGTCGGGGAGTGGCGCTCGGGCTAGAGGCGGCCGTCGGGGAGTGACGCTCGGGCTAGAGGCGGCCGTCGGGGAGTGGCGCTCGGGCTAGAGACGGCCGTCGGGGAGTGACGCTCGGGCCAGAGGCGGCCGTCGGGGAGTGACGCTCGGGCTAGAGGCGGCCGTCGGGGAGTGACGCTCGGGCTAGAGGCGGCCGTCGGGG